>VXAD01012343.1:1234345-1255883 GCA_013399195.1 Dicrurus megarhynchus
TGGGCGCCGTGACCCGCGCCTCCCGCCCGACCCGCCCGCCCCGGGCTGACCTCGCTCCCGCCGAGGGAGCTGGGCGGCCTCCCGCGCCCTGGGCCGAACTTGGAGCGCGCGTCGGGGGCTGAGCGCCCGGTGCCGTCTTCTTTCCCAAAAGTCCCTCGGCGTCTTCCCGGGGGCGGCGCGGCAGCTGAGTCCTCACCGCGGCAGCGCCGCAGCTGGGAAAGTTTGGGTCTGGCCGCGGGCAGTTCCGCCTTGGCCCTGCCGGCTGCTCCCGGGCACCGCGGGCACTTGTGGCACCAAGGACTCGGGGCACAGATCGGCAGTCGCTCTTTGAAATACATCTCGGGTAGTTCAGGCTTCTCGGTCGCTTAATAAAGGAGCATTACGTCGATCTTACAATGATAGACGTACCAGAAGTTTGTAACGTCACCATGTTTCGTAAGGACTAACAGGCTTTTTACAGAAACGTGCGTTTTCAGCGAGAAAGGGGCTTTTTTGGCCGTGTTTGACTTTACATGTAAAGAAAACCACAGAGCTATCGCTTTTTTTTTTTTTTTTAAACAGGGTGGTTGAGCAGCATGGTGCCTTTAGATTGCAGATGTTTTGATGTTTTCGCTTCTTATACTAAGTCGTCTGCAACAAACTGAACTTGATTGAATTTCGTGAAATTTTAAGCAAATAAGCAGAGATGGAAATGGAGGACAATGATCTCTCTATGTTATGGATACTAATACTTTGTAACAGTACCAGATTTAATAAATGAAAAATTACAAAGGAAAAGGAGAAACTGATATCAGGCACTTCCACCAAACTGTCAGGTTGAGATCTGTCTTTTAAAGATGTTTTGAAGTCTCTTGGAAGTTTTGGTATACCAGAGGGTTGCTTTGGCCCTGTTCATGTTTTCGTATAGCAGTTAAAAAGATTTGGAGTGCATTAATATTATTGAGGGAAGTAGAAATGAACTACTGATGAGACAGCTGTGTCACAAAATACTCTAGTGCAATATTGTTTTGATTGGGAGCTGCTGCTTTGTTTTTCTGAATTTATACCGGCTATTCTCAGCCATACTAGGAAGTGGCATTACTGGTAATGTGAGTGGAGATGCTGCATACCACTTTTTTTAAGGCTGACTGTACTAACACAGTTTCATTAAATTTTGCTTTTTAATTTTTATTACTGCATGAAAGATGTTCTTCTTGCCCCTTTAAGAGGAAGAAAAATATCTGTAAAAAATTGCACAAAGAAGAAATAAGCCAAAAATCTAGGAGACATGTTTTTTGCCTATGGCCTGTCTTGATTATAACATTTCACAATGTTGCATAATAAAAGTAATGTATTCTTATTTGCTGGAATATTTTTAAGTTGATATTTCAAGTCATATGTTAAGTAAAACATACTAGAATGAAAGACATTAGCAAAGGTAGACCTAATAAACGTTGCTGTCATTATTAAATAAGTAAGTATAGTTGAGTTTGAGCTATTTATTTCTGACAAGTTAATTCCTCTTGCTTAAACTTTTCACAGAAGTTAGGAAATTGATTCTTTCACACTACTCCACTTTAGAGGTTCAATTACTTAAAGAACTGTTTCGTTCTTGACTCTACTGCTGGTTACAGTAGGCAATTCACTCAAAGATTTCTGCTTTCTGTATCTCAGTTATGATCAGACAGAGTTGGTCACTAAATGCTTTGAGATTGTTGGTGATGGGAGCAGGAGTTGGATAGCATTACCGGACAACAAAGCAGTGAAAAACGCAACATCAGCGGAGTCACTGTCTTCTAGATTTTACAGAACTCTTTGTTTTGCTTAGGTCTTTTTTTCCTCCTCTTCACCCTTTATTCCCTTTCATTATATTCATCACATGAAATCTGAATAGTGATACTGTAAGTGACCTTCTACCTTGGAATAGCTTTGTTCTCTATCTGTTGTAAGACCAAGTTGGGTTTTTTCTTCCATGTATTTTTTCATCTCAAGAGACAAGTGTTTGCTACTTGCTGTTATGATACTTTTTGTGAAATGTATATTGTTCCTTGTGTTTTAACTGGATGCCCATAAACTCCTGTGTTGCTTTTGTAATATTTTCCCTGATTTTATAAGCATCAGCTCTCAGCAAGGATTTGGTGTTTTTGCTCTGCACTTGCTTTTGGTTTGGAGTGCTAGTCTACGTGCCAGAGGTAGTTTACATCAGGAATTATGAACTTGGTGGTCAGAGCTACAGCTCTGTCTATTCAGAACTCTACCTATGCCACAGGTGAGAAGCCACCCAGTTCTCCTGGGCTACCATGTGTCAGGCAGGTAGTTCATAACAAAGAATAATTTGTTACGTAGACTGTCCTGTGAGTTGTTTGTTACAACGGTCATAGAACGGTTTAGCAGTTCGAGTATATTTAAATTGTGGATTGTCTTGCAATATTTTTTTGTGTTTTACATACCTTTGGAGTAGTCTAATTGTTTTTAATATTTATTTTCATTTCAGGATGACACAGAAGAAAATTCCAATGATGGCAGCCAGCCGTCCAAAAGACGGCGTATGGGCTCAGGGGACAGTTCTCGGAGCTGTGAAACTTCCAGTCAAGACCTTGGGTAATACCATTTTTTATAATTCCCACTTTTTATTGCAAGTCTGAATTTATTGTTCCGTATGTTTAGGTGTTAGCTCTTTTTTCTTTACTTGTGTATTCTTCATACATCTTTCTGAATTGAGGTGATGTCCTGTAAGTAGCTAGATGTCTGTTGCTCCCAGCATATTTTAAGGCATTTTATTTTAAAATGCCACAAAAAGTGCTGCATCTGATTTACAATCAGAAGCACAGTTTACCTGTTTTTAAAACATTGCATACTTGAATGAATTTTGACACTGTAGTAGTTGCTTTTCCTGGTGTCCTCTCCATTATGATGGGTATCACTTTCTTCAGGTTCTGTCCCTTAGCATGTTGATAAATGGTGATTTAGAGAAATATATGTGAAGTTGGGTGTTACAAAGTGACTTTTGAAAGGGGTTAACAGGATACAGTGTTCGAAAGTGCTTGTCCAACTTTGGACATGTAAATAGGAATTATCTAGAGATGTAAGCCTTCTTCTTAAGGATTGTTGTGATTTTTTTCTAACATTGTTCTTATGCTTAGGTATAGTTATTTTCCTGCTGAAAATTTGATAGAATACAAGTGGCCACCTGATGAAACAGGAGAATACTATATGCTTCAGGAGCAAGTCAGTGAATATTTGGGTGTGACTTCCTTTAAAAGAAAATATCCAGGTATTTATTTTTAAATAAAGGTTTTCTTCTAAAAGCTTGTGTCTCGTAAGCAGTTCGGATGTAGTGTGTGCTTCTTTGGTTATAGGATGAGCTAACTGCTTAAAAAAAGACCCAGCAAAAGCAGATCTGGATTATACTTGTACTTTCTATTTTCATTACTGGCATATTGAAAATGTATCCATTGGTTTTCGAAGTAGTGCAAGACTTCGTGGTATTGTCACTGAAAATTTGCAAGCAAGTCTGATTGGGGGTTAGATCAGCAAGAGCCTTTTAAAAACTGATGTCAGTTCTGTTTTTAAGTGATTTGTTGGCCATTTCTTACTGTATAACTGTACCTCTATTCTGTTTCCTGAATTGTGGTAGCATTCCTAACTGTGGAAAAATTTTAAAAAACATGTTTGTGGAGGTTCTAGTATTTAAAACTTCATTATTCAGAATTGTCAAATCTGGTTCTTTTGTTGGGGAATTTATTTTTAAAAGTCATGGTAAAAGAAGAAAGGCTGTACTTTCAGTACTTGGTAAAAATTTCTGTATCTGAACTTACACATCAGGTTTCTTTAGTTTTTCTGTAAATTGTAACTATAGGCAGGGTCTTGACCTACTATAGGTCAAGAAAATTTACCATGTTCCTACATTGTTTATTAAATTTAAAATTAGTTTATAAAATTGTCATTATTCCTTGGAATAATAGGATAATACAGGCTCTAGCTGCCTGGAAACAAAATTGTTGTGAAGTATTTTGACACTGTTTATGGGGGAGTTTCAGTTACTGCACACATTTTTATTTCTCTTTTTTGTTTTCTTTGGAGATTTAGAAAGGCGAGATTTATCTCACAAGGAGAAACTCTACCTCAGAGAACTAAATGTTATCACAGAGACTCAGTGCACACTAGGTAAGAAAACAAATTGTTAGACTCCTTATTACAGTATGAAAAGCATGGCACGCTGAAAAAGGGGGTTCAGTTTGCTAGAGAAGAATTGCATCCCTCTTAACTGAAAGCATTAATTCTGAAATTAACACTGGTTTATTATTAACTTGGTAAATTGGCCATGATGTATCAGTATTCCAGATTTATTAATAGCAAATGTATTTTGGATCTATTCTAATTACTTAGAGGGGATTTTGCTGTATTCTAAATAAACTTCTAGGACCTTTTTTTCTTAGAAAAGAGGCTACCATAATTGTGTGGTCTCATATAAATACATTATACGTATATATGTACATGGTGGTATATATTACACATATATAGGTACATGATGTCTTTATATACATTAATCTTACTTTGCTGCATTGCACTGGAGCTCAGGAAACATCAGTGTATCTTAAATGGTTCAGCTTCTATGTTAGAAATTAGAAGAGTGTGTATTAAGGCACTTGAATGTAGTTGAAATGGATTGATGTAATTGCTGAGGCTTATATTGAAAGAGCTTTTTTCTTACTCTGCTGATATATGTGACTTGGACATGTTAGAGTTTAAATGATGTTGCCATGATTTTTTTTCTGTGTATCATGAGTCTGTGAAAATGTAATGTCATCTTATATGCTACCAGTCTTTAGTATACCACCTTTATTTCTTGCTTGCCAGCTCTATTTTTTTTAACTTAGCTATCCGTAAGAGAGCCATATCCAATTTTTATTAATAGAACTAAAATGTTACATTTTGCCTCTTATATCCAACAGAGATGTGTGCTGAGTTAACTACCTCTGTTTTTAAAATTATAGTGATAATCAGTAGTAGTAATATAAGTCATTCCATGCTATTGTCCATGTTTGGAGTTTAGTTGTGTTGGAACCTTCACGGGAGGAGTTCTGCATTGTAGCTGCAAACTGAGGCATTCTGACTTGTGAACTTGAAATGCTTTAATTGGGAGTCAGGAGTCTGTGTGCAGTTTGTGGCTCTGAATTGCTTTCATCATGATTCTTCCTCGATTTGTATAGAGAGGTTCTGTAAACCTCATAATTTCAGTAATGGTTCTGCAGGGTAATGAAACTTCACCAGCATTGGAAACTGAAACTAGCAGTACGGGAGGTCCCATCTAGACAAAGGTTCTGCCTTACCAGTGAGTTTAAGTAGATGGTTGGGTAAATGTGAAGGGGTCTGTAGCTGTAAGTAATGACACGAGCCTTGGGTACAAGCAAACTCCTAATCAACCTTGAAAGCTAAATGGCAAAAGTTCACTGCTACTTGAGAAAGGGAAGCATTGTGCACAGCAGGTTGTTGTCTTTAGCTGCTCAAAAACTTTGAGTTGGTCATTGTGGGATATAAATAACCTACAGTTACTTTTGCCAGATAGCATCATTATTGCTTCTATTTATTGTAGGTCTGACAGCTTTGCGTAGTGATGAAGTAATTGATCTTATGATTAAAGAATACCCTGCCAAACATGCTGAGTATTCTGTTATACTGCAAGAGAAAGAACGGCAGCGAATAACAGATCATTATAAAGAGTATTCTGTAAGTAATTGTCATTTATGTGAACCAAATCTGTAACGTGAGTGTGAGAAAAGGCTCTTCTCAAACTGATAGTGAAATGTATGCAAATTGATATATTTGTTTTTATTCCAGCAAATGCAGCAGCAGAACACACAGAAAGTAGAAGCCAGTAAAGTTCCAGAATATATTAAAAAAGCTGCCAAGAAAGCTGCAGAATTCAACAGCAATTTAAATCGAGAGCGGATGGAAGAAAGAAGAGCCTATTTTGATTTACAGACACATGTAGGCAGATTTAAATTGCTTACCAGTTGTGAGGAGGGGGCTCCTTAGCTTGTCGTAGTGAAGTTGGGTTTGGTACCATTTTAACTATTTTCCAGGGGGATTGATCATTGTTTCATTCATATAGGGATTTACAGCTTTGCTGTTAAATGGGTAATACGGCTGAAATAATAATCTCAAATATATTTAATCTGCAGACTTTTTAAACTTGAAAATACTTGTCTCAGGAAGCTCTAAAAATTTCAGTGTTATTTTGTTATCATGTCTTTATTCTGATAATAGTAGCATAAGACTGAGAGGGTTGTTTATTCATTTAAATGGCTAATTCTTCTTTTGAATACCTCCAAAATTTTGCCTGACAATACCTGAAGTAAAAAAAGAAAACTTTTTATTACTTAAAAGTGTGCTGCCTGTCCATATTATGCCCTTGTTTTTTGTTAGGTGTTATATTATTTTTGTATTGCTATGTTACGTGCTTCTCTGCTTAATTAAAAAAATTATCTGGCATTTTGAAGCAATACTGTTCTGCTTCTATAAAGGCAGTAAAGCAAAAATTTTCTTTGCAAATTGTTACATGACAGACAATTATGGAAAGTTTTCATTTTCCTGGTATTGACTCATGTTAGAGACAAGATGGTGGATAATTACTTCTCTTTCCTTCGGAGAGAAGGAAGGCTTATGTGTAAGCTTCTCCTTTCCATATATTTATATTATTAATGTTTCTTTTTTTTTTGTAGTACAGTCTGGTTTCAGAATTAGATGGATGTGTTCTTTCTACTCTAAAGCAATATGGACCAATAATGATATTACATGCTAAAGATGCCAGTCACAATGGTTAATGTTTACTATTTCAATTGCTAGGTTTTAATTTCAAAATTATTTTTCATAATATACTCTTTAAAGTGGTCTTACCTAATCTTTCTTCAGTTCACTAGATGCTTAGTGATTGGTTTAGTCCATGATACTGTTTTGTGAGTGAGATCTCTTACCATTTTAATGAATTGGGTTTCTCGTGGTAGCTGTTCCGATTCAGTAAAACTGTCAAGTGAAAAAATATTGGGGTGAATAGTTGGTGAGGAAAGCTCAACAGTTTGTATGTGAAACAAAAATGTCATTGTTTTATATTAAACAATGCAGATTATCCAGGTGCCTCAAGGGAAATACAAAATCTTGCCTACAGAGAGAACAAAGGTTAGTCCTTATCCAGTGGCTCTCATACCCGGGCAGTTCCAGGAGTACTACAAAAGGTATTTTAAAAGCATTCCAATTGCCAATTCTGTTGCACTGATCTCTTTTGTCTATATCTAGAAGGTGGAAAACATTTCAGTGTCTTTACTGTAAGGTTTCAGATTAATTTTGTTTGAGACGCTTGCCAGGCTTCAAAGGTGCATAGTGTGACAGCTTGTGTCAACAACACAGTACTGACTGCAAGAGCAGTGCCTCTGCTGATGTATTGCTGTGCCTGAGATTTGTCCTGCTCAGGTATTTACCGTGGTAAAAAGAGACGTTGATTTCACTCCTGCCACCCTCCTGTTTACTTATCATCTGCCTCTGCACGTGTGCTAAAATTAATGTTTCTGTATCAAAGTGTTGTAATGCTGACTTGTGATCATGTGTCTTCTGTGTGACAGTCTTGCTGTTATATTTTGAATTTTTAGAAACTCTTTTAAAAAAATTGAATTGTTCTTGTGGGTTTAAGTTTGATGGTAGATTTGTAAGTGAGAGAGAAAGACATTGCAAACTGGATCTTTGCATTTCATGAAAAATGTTTTACTTGACTGTTGACTTAAATTTAAGATTTTACCAATGGCATGCTACCGTTGAACAAATCCGTACAGATTTGAAGATTTTGTTGGAAGTCTTTCTATTGTACAGTGGAGATGCTATTCATGCTATATGTGCTTGGTTTTCTTTAGAGAAGCTCTTAGTCTGCACATGCCATGCTCTTTCCAGTGTATGTTCATACAGCCCACCCCAAATTTGCATGTTACAGGACGTTCCTGAAGGACTTTAATTTTATTAAATTATTTGTATTAAGAATATTACATATTATGTTTATTTTGCACTTGTAAACTGCAAGTGAAGCTGCTTTTCCATCTCAGTGAAGGACATGACCTTTCAAAATATGCAGCAAAATAGTATCTTGTTCCTTACAATGCCTGTCCTCAGCAGTAAGAGGACTTTTACTTTTTTCTTAGTCCTTAAGGTTGAAAAGAAAATGTTAAGCATGTTAAGCTGTATCTGGCTATAAGCAGTAGGATTAGATCTTCACATTCTTCTGAAGTTATATTTTCATATGCATTGTTTTGTTCTCAATAATCAGCTATACAGCTGTATTCTTTTCTTTGCTTTGGACATGTTTGTGTACCCTGGTTTAGAATTGTACACGTCATGGGGCACTGTACGTTCATAAAAAAAGTGTATGGTCTGTTGGACACAGTAACATGGATTGGTTAAAACTTTGCAAATACACTCTCCTGTGTTCCATGAATATCTGCTCTATAAAGAAAACAATACTATACATGGTATCACATTTGGGAGGAGAAATTAGTATGTTTCCTTGTTTTCAGAACTGCATGTTTTTATGTGCCTTCCTGAAAAAAAGGAGACACTTTCTCAGTGAAGTTCCTGTAGGCTGTGTGACTTAACGCTTATGCATAAAGTACACATGAATGAACGAATTTTATTTATTTACTTCAGATACTCTCCAGATGAACTTCGTTACTTGCCATTAAACACAGCTCTCTATGAACCTCCTTTGGATCCGGAGCTGCCTGCATTGGACAGTGATGGAGATTCAGATGATGCAGAGGAAGGGCGAGGTGATGAAAAACGGAAAACCAAAGGCAATTCGGTGAGATAAATTGAAAGTATTCTTGAACAAAAAAATCCTTTCCTTCACTTTTGTTAGTTTAACTGGTTTCTTTGTAGAATCTTCTAACATTTGCAAAATGAAGGGAAGACCTTTTTAAGTACTTTTGTTTATTTCATAACATTGCTCTCCAGCTTTCTGTTTTGGTCCATTTTCAAAGTAAATTGAACAAATACTTGAAATTTCAGGCCTTTTTTTTGTTTGTTTGTTTGTTCTGTTTTGTTTAAAGAAATTTTGAAGAAACTTCCCAGTGCAGCTTTTCATTATGCCCTTTTTCCAAAGGGAAGTTGCTGGCATTTCTGAGGAGAACGAACATTGTAGTTCAGGTCACAGTATATTTTGCTGTTTGAAGTCCCGCAGAATTTGTCCCCAAAGCAAAGGTGTTGATAACCTCATAACTTTTTCTTTTTGTGATGTGGAAGCAGCAAGTACTCACTATAGAAACAGTTATTTCATTCCAATTTAAAAAGAAGGTAAAAAGCACTGGTGTTTTTGCTTTACAATACATATTTTAAAAGATATTTATGTTCTCTGCACTTATGCAAATACAAAATTAACTGTTAGCTGAAACTTAAGGGAAACTTTTCCATATGTACCTTGATAGTGTTTTAAATGCTCAAGAGCTAGCTGAGTTTCAAATTAGCTGAGTACAACTGAACCATTGGTGTATTGGTGCAGTTTGTATGTTGGTGACAATCTCTTTCTAGAAGTTTAACCCTAACTTTAACAGCAGTGGAATGTCACAGTGCATTTAGCAGTTTCTAGCGTGATTGATGAACATGTTTGACGGTGGGTATGTACAATCCTAAATTTTGCCATGTAAATATTCATCTTCATTGAATTTTGTAAGATACTTACAATTGAAGAAGAATGGAAGAGGTGTCAGCTTGTAGGTTAACAGGAGAGATAGGTGTTTAATACACTGTTTCTGCTTGCATTTTTTTGCGAAGAAGTAATTATAAAAACAACATGCTAAATGTCAAATCAAATTTTTGATTTAATCACACTCCAGCTTTTTTACAGTTGGTCAGTTGGTCTTAAACCATATTTTCCCAGTTTCCTTTTCCACTGACTTCCATTCTCATTAATGGTAAAAAAAAGTAACTGGACCAAGCAGACTATCCTTTTGATTTTTCACAGAGGCTCAGAAATCTGTTTTTTGGTGACAGAATGCAGAAGGAACAATGTCCCTGAGTTTGAAAAGTGTAGAGAAGTGTGGAAAACTGATAATCAGATTCCTGTGAAGTGGTTTTGGCTGTGGGAGCAGGGGTTCTTAGCTAGTTAGTCATGGAGGGGGCATATAGTTCAGAAAAAACACAGAAGTGAGACACCGTCAGATTTGGGCTACCTACCATTTGTCAGATCTCCCTGGTGAGTCCCATAATATGCTTTATACCTTTTCCTTTTTCACCCCCCCAATTCTCCCCACATTGTTGGAGTTGGTAGCAGTTTTCTTCTCTGTAGTGTTTTAGTGGGTCTATCCTAAATAACCCTCCCCCTGAAATAATGGTGAAACATACCATTTCTTGTTGCCACATAGCTAGCTTTTAACTTGTGTTACACTCCTCCATTTGCCCTATGTCTGTTTTATCTGTTTTGATTTTAGGATCTGGGGCACAGGCTGATTACTATTGTGTTTTTACAGAGTGTGTTTTACTGTAGGGCACCATTGTTATTTGGCCTCTTGGGTTTTATTGTAATAAATGTGAGTAATCACACTGCTTCCTTCTGGAGCTTTTTGGAAGCCTTTATTAACACTTTTCTGAGAAAAGTCTTGTGCTGCTGCTCTTAATTATGCTTACATTGATCTCTCACCCTCTTTGAACCTCTTCCCCTCTTTCTTGCCTCCTCATTCCTCAAAAAAAAAAAAAAAGCTTTTAACTGCAAAATAAATTCTGTTGTTTGGTTCTATATTAAATATGGAAGTGTGTTTTGCCATTGATGGCATTCTTCTGCTGCAGTCCAAATTAAATATTTAGATTGCTCCTGGTGAAAATAGTAGATGAGGGTGGCAGAAAAAAACCTTCACATGTTTAATTCAAGGCAGTGCTTGTACGCTTTAAATACATTACCAAGGGCACTTTTAACTTTTTGCTGGCCCTTTACGTTGTAAACAGCATCTTGCATTTAGTGGATTTCTTTCTGGCTTC
The DNA here is from genome assembly GCA_013399195.1 of Dicrurus megarhynchus. Classification (NCBI taxonomy): domain Eukaryota; kingdom Metazoa; phylum Chordata; class Aves; order Passeriformes; family Dicruridae; genus Dicrurus; species Dicrurus megarhynchus. The sequence continues at coordinate 1,245,335 of VXAD01012343.1, forward strand.
TAATGGAAAATGGTTCAAAGAATTACACTGTTGTGCTCCCCACACTGGTACCAAGACCAACTGGAAAACATGACTGCTGTTGCTGATGCCAGTCTCTTAAACCAGAAAAAACCAGATTATGAATGTTGTAAACAAAGGTGTTCTAGACTGTGATAAACCCCATGTTTTTGCAGAAGGAATGGCATATCCTTCTCTTACCTTAGCTGGCTCTAAGGAGCAGAGGAAAGACTTGTCTGGCTATCCAAAAAATAAAAAAATATAGCTATGGTATTTTTATTATAGGACAATTCGTCTGGCAATGTATCTGAAGGTGATTGCGCCACAGACAACCAGGAGGATTCTTTTCAGGGAAGACAAAAAACAAGAGACAAAAGTGCTACTCCAAGAAAAGATGGTTCCAAACGTTCTGTATTACCCAAATCAGTTCCTGGGTACAAGGTAGAAGAAAAAAGCCCCTGACTGAATTTTACTCACCAGCTTCTCCCTGAAGTATTTGGTTTTTTCGATAATGTGGAACTTCTGCTTGCTGTACGTCACTAGCTGTTCTCCTGTTGTGTGCTCCATCTGTTTGCTTCCCTATTTCCTTTTTGCTTATATTTCATGTGGGGCTTTTCTTTACCCTAGCTGTACATTGGCCTCCTATTGTGTTAACTTCTTAGATTCATAGGCAGTAACGCTAGAAAAATCCATTGTGGATTTATCATTGGAGCTCAACATCTTTCTGTCTGCTTTAACATAGCAGTCAGAAGTATGTGCCAGTTTGAAGCTAGCATTCACTATTTGTTACTTTTTTTTCTATTTCATATGGCAGCATACCAAGAGACCAGTGCTGTAAAGTGCAGCTGTATGGCTAAACATATTGTTATGACATTCATTTTAAATACAGCCTTTTATCCTGCGATGTTACAATGTATAGGATGGAAGGCAAAAAGCTTACTACAGCTGTATAGGCAACACTATGTAACCCCTGTAACAGTATATGGAAAATAGCCTTTTATGTAGTTCATACTATGTAGTAATGTTTGTGGACAATATGCTTTTATCTAAACTAGAAACTTGGTGAGGATGTTAAGACATTTCAGCTATCAAGCAGTGATTGTCAAACCTAAGACCCAAATCTTCAGTATTCCAGTATAATAATTTCAAAAATTATGATAAAAATACTTCTGAGAAGAAGTGGGTTTTGACATCATTGCTTATGTGTTGTTATTCTGCATACTGAGAGAGGGTCTGAATAAACTGTAACACATTAAAAGCACGTAATTGTCTAGTCCTGTTCCACTGAGAGGAATGAGAATTTTCCATTGGCTTACATGGGAGCAGGAATAGACCCATGAAGAAGGAAAACACTAAGTTAAGGTAGGGTTGAGTGTTTACCAGTCAGGAATGCTTATTGACAGTTAAGGGACAAGGAACACTTTTGTCAGTGACAAGTTTGTACATACTGAGAATCTGTCTCAGCAAAAGTGAGCTGTTGATGGCTTGCATTTTATAATCATAAATATTTACTATCTGTATTTACCATGTTAATAGTAAATAAACTATAACTTACAATAAGCTAATTTCCAGCAAGAATTGGACAGCTTTGATAAATTTCCTCTACATACAGTATCTGTACAAGTTCATAACAGACAGCAAGCTCCAGTTAAATTTTCTCTTTTCAGGAACTTACTAAGAAATGCGCGAACTGTGGAGATTGTGGTTTACCACATATATATATATTTTTATATGTAACTTTGCAAGAAATTGTAGACATAGAATGTATTTCAGTATTCCCATGAACATGAAATCCAAAGATAAAGGCTGAAATTTTGCTTTAGCTTCGTTTAACTTGACATTAGGATTGTGTGCCACTGGTTTACAGAAGTTTCACTTAGCTGTGAGATGCCCAAGTGTTTGATTAGTCCAATCTATTTAATGGCCTCATGAATGCAATAGAGAACTGCTGGAGCAGAACTTTCAGCACAGTTTTGAACTTAAAATTGTGAAGAGTAGTATACAGCACTGCATTTTGAAAATGGATTCCCATAGCAATTACTTATTGGTTCAAAGTCACTGATTCTGTCAGTAACAAGGTCTTATTATAAACTTACAGTGCCACATCTTTGCAATGTCAGCATACCCTGCCTGCATCAACCATCAGGCTGTTGTTAAGTCAGGGGTGGTTATGTGTTGGGAGGGTGAGAGGGGATTGGCTTTCTTGTTTGTGGGAACATTTGAAAGCTTGCAATAAGCCAAATTACATGAGCTGTTTTAACTAGCAAGACAGAATGATTCTTGTTTGTGAGTCTATAAAAACACCAGATAACAATATACCTACCATATGTGCCTACATTAAGGCACTTTGAGCCAAAGGCTCAACTGATTCAAAATGTTTTCCCTGTGAAATATTTATAAAACTTTTGTTCTATATTATTCTTTAATATTGGACTATTTTTGTAGGACACTAATTTTTGGTTACATGTAGTTAAAATTGAAGGATAATTGCTATGGCATCAGCATATGTATGTATAGTTATAGCCACGTTGGAGTATTACAGGATTCCATACATTTCCACTGAGTTATTTTCAAGTAAAAGAAATACTGTATTTTATATGGAGTCTTTTTTTATTGTCAGTTCTTTAACAAAGAACGATGACCATGTGTTTTACATTTTGTCGTGTTACAAGTAGCGAGTCTGTTGCTGCAGGACTGACTACTACAATTGCACACACAGGTACTGTTAAAAGTACAGGAGATTTTTTTTGCACATAAAAATGAAATGTATTGAGTATCTTCATTTTGCAACACTTCTGTTTTGGGTCACTGTATATGAAAATGTAACACTTTGCATTCAGAATAGGATGTTATAAATATGTTGTAGTTGGAAAGCTTACTTTGAGAGCTGCAGCACAGCAGCATGGAAGTGAAAACCTACACAGCACACAGTCATCATTTTGACCCTACATTCATTTTCTCTCCTATCTTATCCCAATAAGATGAGGATGTAAGAAGTAAAATTAACTCCTAATGAGATGGGATATTGTGACTTCCCATTTGGAATTAACAGACATTTTTATAGCATTTCTAAAAGCCATTTATGGTGGTAGAACTGAACTGGATTGAAATGTGAATCATCTTGATTTTTTTTTTTTTTTTAAATACTTCCATACTGTTGGAATTTCATTCTTAATAGGCTGTGATTCTCACCCCCCTTAATATGCACGGTTTCTAATGAATACAGTTTAGTGAACTAAGACTAGATGGAAGCATTGTTAATAAGTGCATCTATATCAATGAGAGTTATGTGTATCAGAGTGTGACCTGCACATACCTGTAACACTGGTGTGTGTCCAAAAAGCAGCTCACTTCGGCTGGAGTTCTGGGGAGTGTGCTGTTGTATATTAAAAGCAGTAAAATACAAATCTGTAACAGGCCAGAAGTTTGATTAGAAAAGTGCACTTGCTATTCTAGAAAGGCTCAGTTTCTTAGATTAAAACACAATTAAAATAGCCTAAACAATGGAAGGGTAAATGCTGCCACACTGACAAGGCTTAAGCATGTGCCACTTTTGTTGGGAGGAGCAGGGTATAAAGGTATACATGTAGGACACATAGTATAGTTAACAGTAAAAGAGTTTATGTGTGTTTTTGCTTCCATTATATTTATTATTTTTGTAGCGCTGTTTGTGTGTTAGACTTCTTTTACTGTTTTATTATATTTATGTATAAAACAGGTTGACTTTGCTTTTTTAAAATAAATAAGCAAAAAAATGTGTCTATGAATGCCTCTGTCATCTTTTGAAGGAAGTTACCTATAAACATGTGGTATGGTGTTTTGCTTTCTTGAATAAAATTCCTTAGACCAAACAATTTGAAGCAGGCTGTAGACATGTTTTGACACAAAAAGTAGATTGAAAACTTCAGAAAACTTGAAGCAATGCAGCCTGATCCTTTAAAAATGAATCAGGATATTAATTACCTTGCTAGGTGCTACCAAAAAGTGGCTGGGAAAATAAACACACTTAAAGATAAGTTGTATTGCAAAAGCTCTTTGTAATTATTTTTAAATATATATACACACACATATACATATACATTTGTGTTTTCCCTTTTTAAATTTATTTTAGAAATAAACCCCATTCTTCTCCCCGTGTGTGGTTGGTAGTTGACTGGGATTCTTGCTTACTGACAAGCTGTTTAGAAGAGAGTATGTCTTCAGCTCCCTCTCCTAGCTGGGTCTTTGCAGCAACATTGTTTTTTAAAACTGGCACTAGTCAGTTTAACGTCAGTGAGCACTACATTAATTGTAGACTACATTTCTCACTAACCTCATTATGCAGCAGTCAAAGCTCAACAATGTAACTACTGTCATGTTTCTGAAATTTGGACTGCCTTACTTCTTCCTTGGGCCTGCTTCATCAGGATGAAGCTGCTGGTTTATCTGTGGAGTTGGGACACAGAATACATAGATGTTTCACATTTTAACAGCCTGCTATTTCTCTTATCCTTTAAATGGATCTCGTGGACCCAGACACACTCCAGATGATCACTTAGAAAAATTACAAATGTAAATCTGTAGTCAAATGCAAGGCTCTTTCTTACAGTGGTTATGACTGGATACAGAAAGGAATGGTAATAGAATACAGCCCTGTAGAGCACAGCTACTCAGATAATTAGAAACTGAAGATAGAAAAAAGCAATGTATGCAAATAAAAAATTATCTATAATTTCCTTCATTAACAGGAAATCCACATAGTTCATAAAGTAGTATTCTATATTGGAAGAATCTTCCTGACATTTTTCATTTTATGTCACATTTAGTTTACCGTGAGAATGTTAGCTGATGAATTAATAGGAAGAGGCAAGTACATGCTTTTGATCCAATTCGATTTACATATAACTCACTATGTATGACAAAAGCAAAATTTTAGGTAGTTAAATCTATGATTTTTTTCAGTGCTGCTGCTTGTCAGTGATTGTCACATGTTTCAGGGTTCACACATCCTGACAGATAGTTTATTAATTTTAATAATTAAGGAAATGACATTTCCTATTGAATCTGTAAATTCTTCTGGAATGAATTTATAGCCCTCTTCTACCCTTCCAGCCAAAGGTCATTCCAAATGCTATATGTGGAATTTGTCTGAAGGGTAAGGAGTCCAACAAGAAAGGAAAAGCTGAAGCTCTTATACATTGCTCCCAGTGTGACAACAGCGGTAAGTATCTACATACACTAAGTGGATTCCTAAGGGAATTTGACAGATATTTTTGTGGACGTATTTAGTGGATACTGTGTGTAGCCACAGTTCAGTTGCCTTTTCTGTCCTTTGTTAAGACCCCATCTCTCTCTCATGTTCTCTGTAGTCGCACACTCTGCACTGTGGGATCTCACCAGGAGGTGAGCTAAGCTTCACGTTTGGTAAAAGCAAACAGTCTAACTAATTTTAAATCTCATTTCAGGCATAAAAGTAATAACACTGGTTTTAATCTAGGCCACCCTTCTTGCCTTGATATGACCCCGGAGCTTGTTGCTATGATTAAGACTTACCCTTGGCAATGTATGGAGTGTAAAACATGCATTATATGCGGGCAGCCTCACCATGAAGAAGAAATGATGTTCTGTGATGTATGTGACCGTGGTTATCACACTTTTTGTGTGGGGCTTGATGCTATCCCTTCAGGTAATAAAGTAAGAGTTACTTGTTCCCTTCCCACCTCCTCTGAGTCCCGGGCTCTCTCAGAATTAATACATGCATTGCTTTTGAAAGAACAGTTTAAAACAAGTGTGAAGGGTAAGGGTAAGAAATACTGTAGGAAAGCATTCACATTGTAGGACCTGATTTTTTTACTAAGCTTTATTTCTGTGTATTTGGTTGTGCACAGTTAAACCTGGCAATTCCTGTGTAGGAAATATAATTGGCTTTTACAGCATAATCTAAACAGGCTCACTCAGAACTATTTTTTCCCATATCCACAGAATACTGAGAATAATTACCTCTTTTTACTGAAGAAACCTGTAAAAGAAACTGTATTGCTGCATATTGCTAGAGTATAGCTTTTGCATTAATTGTGCTGTTTTAGCTTCTAAATGAAATAGTTGTCTCAATTTAGTATTTGTAAATACCTCTTTAAACCCTTTCATTCCATTTTTTATTCTTGAACATCAAAACTGGAACAGAAGTACCTCCATGGCAGACAGGCAGCCTGTAGCTTGGAATTGCCCAGTCACTCATATCATCTGCCAAACTCAGGGCAGTAGAGAGAAAATAACGAGTGGTACTGTTGCTTTACATATAATTCCAAGTCCATGGTAAATTCATGAATACATATTCAGTGGCAGTGACAGTATTCCCTGGACAGTACTTAAAATACGCTGCACTGCCCCATTTTGGGAAGCACTGGAGCTAGCTGTCACTTTAGTACAGGCTCTGTGGCTGATTTCACTTGGAGGCTGACCTAAGAATGTAAACAAAATAGATTATATATCTACAAAACTACAAAACTACCAAAGCAGCCTTTGATTCCAGCTGTTGTAGTATAAACAGTTAAATGCTTCCCCAGCTGCCATTCATTTCTGCTCTGGGTAACTTCAGGACCTCGAACTGTAGTCATTCACCTAAAATATGACTGGCAAACTCGAGCATTGTTTGTCAAGCTCTTACCTAATAACCACCTCCTTGGCAGTGCTGGCACTTCCTGAGGTTCGTGAAGATTGGTGTAGCCAGTGGTTACACAATGAGTCTGCAAGGGAGTGTGAATTGTATATGCTGCTTTATAGAAGAGAAGCTCAATTTTAAAGAAAAGCATTGGTTGTTCACATTAAAAGGAACTACTGCAAATAGATAAGCACCTAACAGAATGGTGAAGGGTTACCTAAATAGATGAGAGAGTAACAAACTTAGTTTCCCAATAATTGATAACTTTCTTTTCTTAGGTCGCTGGATTTGTGATTGTTGTCAGAAAGACCCTCCTGTACCCAGAAGAGGAGGAAGAAGGGGGAAAAACAGCAAGGAGGGCTAAAAAAGCCCTAAAAACTTGCTGTCCAAAACTTAACTGCACAAATTAAAGTGATACTTTGGTGCTATTTAATCAACCACTCTAAGAGGAGCAATACCACTTTTTCTTTTCCTTTTTACTAAATAAACTTTGTATATATAATGATTTTTTTGTGATACAAGTCACTAATGTCCTGTCAGATGTTGAGATAGACAAACCAAATTCCCACTCAAAAAGAGAAGTCTTTCAGTAATGACATTTAAATTATACATGCATTTGTACAAAATTATAGTAACATACTTGTTTATTTCAGTGCACTCATCAGTAAGCTCTGTGAAAAGAAAATTACAGAGCAATTTAAATATAGTTTATTTGCATAGCAACTGGTTATTATGAAAGACTCAACCAAAGCAAGAAGTATTCCTGGAAAAAGTAACTTCTAAGGAAAAGTGGGCATGAGATGACCTTCTTACAATATACTGCAAATCCCTTTCAGCAGAAATTTTCCTTGCAAGCTAATGACTTATTCATAAATATGTGCTTGAAAAAAACATCAATGACAAAAACTATCAAGGGAAGTGTAACAAAGCACCTCTCAAGTTCAAGATACCTATATGCTGTGTTGTTTTTAATGAGAGATGAAAATGTCATATTGACAAGTATCAACAGCGGAAGGCTCCCTCTCCCTGCAGTAATAGCAAAGAAGCAACGCGCACTTGATTCAGGTCATGGATTTGTAGTGGTTATGAGTGACTGGACCAACCTGTTTGACAGATGGCTGATGTGATGTAGAGCACACGCAGTCAAAATACAGACCATCTATTCCCTTAGGTGATTGATTGTTTTCTCCTTCCTTCACCCTAAGATCCTCAACTTCATAAATACATTCAAACACATTGCTCATCAGTTTTACTGGAGATACTTGCTCAGAAGAGAAGCAGTTTTTATTTTTAAATATGATCTAAATTGAGAGGGGGACTGAAGTGCAGTAGTTTATTCATTTTTCTTTATAAAAAACAATAGAAAATACTTAATTGGAATTTACTTTCCTAAGCACCTCTTTTAAGTGAATTTAACAAGATCCCAACTATACATTCATTTTTAAGCCCTGATCTCTGAAGAGCACTGCTAATACTGTGCTGGCTGCTCATTTTCCGTATTGGGGAGGATTTACAATATAAAATTAAATATGGCTTTTTCTCCCCACTTCCTTTCTGGTTTAGGAAATGTAACCTGAATATCTCTTCAGGAAACATAATGAGTATTAAATATTACAGCAAGTCATTCATACCAATTCCACAGGATGAAGTGTCACATAAGTCCAGTGTGTATCAATTTAAAAAAGAATTTCAAGTATTAATTTCAAGATTCCAATAAGTATAGTCCAGAAAACAGACTCCTCATCCTGAGATTCATCTTCTGTAGACTGTGAGTATTTCTGGTTTGCCTCCATCTCCTCAGGGTTATAAGAAGCCTCGCCAAATGGGTACTGTACAACTGTTCGATCGTAGTAGACCTTCATTTCAAACTCGCTCTCCAGGTGAGAGGGATGGCCATAAATCCCTATTCCCACAGGGCGGCGGAAGTGTGCAGGCACATGGACGATGTCTTGGCCACAAGTTACAGACTGTAGCTCGTACTCGTCAAAGCTGGGGTGAAGCGTCACATCAGATACGTACAAGTCTGCGTCACCTTTTAAACTCCGCATCTGGAGAACGATCTTTCCCTCGTGATTTAGTCTCAAATAGCTGTAGTTTCCTGCTCCAATCTGACCTTGGACAACATGAAGAAGAATCCATTCCTCCGGTACGTCCTCTTCCTCAAAGGCATTTACCACAAATAGTACTTGAGCTGTCACAAACACTGTCAGGATTTTTCTCCAGTGTGTTGCCATGGTCTTAAGTTGTATTTGGATTCTTCCTGTGTCCCGTGTGCTACCTTGTGAATACAAAACAATTCAGATTTTAGTATATTCCCTTCTTGGAAGTAATCTATTACTTTTTTTTTAATTTGGTAATTTTCATAAATCCTCTCTAATCCATACAATGTTAACTTCAATTAAGTGTGTTCATTAACTTGTATTTTTTAATAGTCACAGAAACCAGTGCTAAGTTTCAGAACTTTGTCAGAATAAAATGGCTTAAATTTCCAAAAGTTAAACAGAAATTAATCAAGCCAGTGTTCTTTCAAGAGAACTGACATAGAGACTTTAGTTTCATTCTACCCGCATGCATGCATGCCAAACTTTACAGATACCCAGAAGGGATGAAACCCAATAATGATTTTAGCTTCAGTTTAAAAAAACCCAGAAAAACAACAAAACAACAGTTAAGGAAAGGAAGGCTTTTGCATGCTTGAAGATGCTTAACTTTACATGAGGTACTCTAGGGCATCCTATTTATTCTCCCATCCTCTCATCTCAACTTCAAAAGACAGTAAATGTGCAAATCTGGATGTGGACTTGAAGCAGTAGGCATTCAAACTTGCATGGGGATGGAGTTAGAAATAAAAACAAATTATCTAAAGAGGTAATACATTAATTTATGACCCTGGTGTGTGGCTTGTTTCTAGGACCAAATTTGGCATATTTTCCCTGAAAAAAAGTGCAGTTACTTTCAAGAAGACTTTGTTACAAATGCTCAGCTCTTTACAGCATTTGCGTACAAAAGATAAGGCTGAAGGTATCAGGACAAGGTGAAGATGGAAAGGACTGCTGCAAGATCAAGGCTCTTACAGCCTATTCCTTCCTTGCTGCACACTCCCAGTCAGACAGCCTGAGCGTGCCTGCAACACTCCAGCCCTCTGAACAGCTGCACTAAGTCTCTGTGTGCAAAGCAGCAACTTCCAAATCTTGCTGAAGGCTTCCAAAGTATACAGCTGACTGAATTTGACATGCAAATCACAGAAGCCACAAGCCTGAACACCTTCATGTTTAAGAGGAAGATTCTCATCCCCTCATTCCTTCCAGAAGGACACAATTATTTGAAACCAGAAAGCTGCCTGTACGTCATTTTGTACCCTGCTAGCATCAAAACAAACTGCATTACTTCCACTGAGGTGTCACTTAAACAATAATAGTTCTACAATTGAACGGATCCAGGGGAGGAAAAAAACAGAAAAAAATGCCCAACTGTTTCTGTAGTTCGACGTTTTCTGCCCCAGAGGCCTCTCAACTGCAAGGCCACAATTCTGCAAAGACAGCATAAAAGAACGAGGTGCAGCATTCGCTGAACCTGCCAGACTGACAAAACTCTCTCAATAGCTACAGGAAAAAACAGTCTTTTGTTTCCCCCGTATCAGGGAAGTGACTCTCGGTCACTTGTACATCGAAGCAGTGATGAAAAAGCCGAGCGGAGGCACAGGAGGAGCTCCACGTCTGACCAGAAAATAATTAAAGTTATCTAGGAAAGAACGAAACCGTCCTGGCGCTGGCGCAGCGCTCGGGAGGAGAAGCGATTCCAAGAGACCTTGGACAGAGCCACGAACGAGCAGCTCTGCCCGCCCCGGCTCGCCCCCGCCTCCCCGCGGGCGGGACACCCGCCGGAGGCGGCGGCGGCTCCGGGGGGCGCGGG
>VXAD01012343.1:1255924-1453072 GCA_013399195.1 Dicrurus megarhynchus
CGAGGTACCGAGCGGGGGGCGCTTGATACGCTGCGAGAAGCATTTATCACCACCAAAGCCTAGAATTAGAGAAGCCTTCCTTCAGCTGCACTGAAATTGGGTGTAGGATGTTTGCTGGAGGGTAGGTGTCCCTCCGTGGGTTAGTTACAGTTTATCTGAATGTCGGCATAAACCTGACCTAAGATCACAGAACGGAAAAATAATGTGACAGCGGCAAAAACCCCAACACTGCTTTTGAATATCCATTGATTTCAACAATTACCTGGACTTGGCTGAGCTGTTTAAAATCGTAAGCAAGAGTGAAACATTGAAATCGGAAAAAAAAAATCTGCATGGAGTACATTGTGTTCTAAGAGATTCAAGAGAGCCTGTGTATGTACCCCAAGGGCCTTGTATTAACTGAGCTAGTGTTCTATCTTCCAAGCCCTCTAATTTCATAATACCCATGTAACTGGTTCTCTTAATACCCAGCTCAAACAAACTGGCTACATAAGACTGCCAAATGCAAATTCTGATACATTTTAGCTTTTCTGAAATCAGTTTTTTTCCTATAAAGACTTTTATTCTGCTTAAAACATGAAAATATTAAAGTTTTTAGACCTCATTTTTAAAGTTCTTCTTATGATTGAGTACTGAGACCACTAGAAATACACTGTGAGGCACAAAAGCATGCTATGATAAGGAACTGTTATTTCCAGCAGTCTTTCATTTTCCACGTGGATGTCAATTTCACCCGAGGTGCTGCAGTGGGTCCGGAGGAGGGCAGTGAAGCTGGTGAAAGGTCTGGAGCACATATCCTGTAGGGAGCAGCTGAGGGAGTTGGAGGTGTTTACCTTGGAGAAAAGGAGGCTCAGGGGAGACCTTATCACTCTCTACAGCCATCTGAAAGGAGGCTGTAGCCAGGTGGGGGTTGGTCCCAGGCAACAAATGGCCAGACAAGAGGAAATGGCCTTAAGGTGTCCCATGGGAGGTTTAGGTTGGACACTAGGAACAATTTTTCACAGAAAGGGTGACTGGACACTGGAATGGGCTGCCCAGGGAGGTGGTGGAGTCACTGTCCCTTGTGGTGTGTAAGGAAAGGCTGGATGCCCTTAATGCCATGGTCTATTTGACATGGTGGTGATTGGTCATAGGTTGGACTCAATAATTTCACGAGTCTTTTCCAACATAATTGGTTCTCTGGTTCTGTGATTTGAGATAGGTGGGTACCCAAGGTGTGGGAATATGTGGAGCCGAGGTCTTTTAGCATTGGGTTGCATAGAAACAGAGGTGTTTCATAGGGGTGTGGTGAGGTATAAAATTCTCCCTACACACGTACGCGTCACTAATGATCAGTCAAGAAATCAGTCCAAGATCTGTGATACTTCCTTGGATTGCTACTAGTTCCCTAGTTATTATGGACAGTAGGTTGTTGAAAGTATTGTAGGTACACACATTGAAAGATAAAAATAAAGTAACATGAAAATTGTAAACAGGGGCATTGCTTAACAGCCTAGAAGCAGTTACAGAAATGCAACATGTTTCAGAACAAGTTCTTTAAGACTCCCAGGGGTTGTTTGCCTGGAACAACGCCTTTTTTGCTGTGTAAGCGTTTATGTTTCTTTCCCGGTGACTAAACTGTCGTAACACATTCACGACTCTATTGCTCATGAAAATTGTCACCAGCATATTAACAATAAAATTTTCCCAGCCATGAGTCACAGTTCAGCAAAACAGTGTCATGTGCAGAGCACTGAGTTGCCTCTGTGCAGCTGGTGCTCAGTACAGTGGCTTTATCCAAATTCACATGCACACACAAAAGAGAATTTTGACTCGTGCTTTCTCCAGGCAAAACTAACAAACACACAGAGACTATGTTGTCAGTGATAATATATATCAGATGCTTACGTAAGGAAAAAATGCTTGTAGCGTTAATTACAGATGGACACAATAAAGACATTCCAATAGAAAGCATCTGTTTGAAATGCAGTTGAGGTTGGAATTGACTGATCTGCATCAAAATGGTTTAAGCTGGTGCAGACCAAAATAAAATCATAACCCAGGTTGAAAGGGACTTCCAGACCCCCCCAGTCCACCTGTTCAAAACAGTTCTAATTAAATTAGGTTGCTCAGGGCCATGTCCATTTGACTCCTGGACAACACCTGATATAGAGATCCACAACCTCTCTTCAGAAACTCGTTCTGATATTCAACTACTGTAATGATATTTAAAAAAATTAAATACTGATTGGGTGTAACCCTAATTGGGTTTTCCCAGGTTCCAGCTTATCAGTGAGTGCCTCTGAGAAGTCTCTCTCTGTCTTTCCTGTATCCTCTAATTACGTAGTTGTAGGCAACCATAAAGTCTCAGCTGTCTCTTCTCCAGGCTGAAGAGACACAGTTTTCTCAGCCTCTCTGTGCACATCATTTTCTCCAGCTCCTTGACCATCTTTCTTGCTCTCTAATAGAATTGCTCCAGTATTTAGGATCTTTCTTGTACCAAAAACCCCCAAACTGGACATAACGCTGCAGGTGTGGCCTTAGAGATGCCAAATAGAGGGGAAGGATAACACCGACAACTTGCTGGCTACTCTCTGTTACTGATACAGCGCAGGATGCAGTTGGCTGCCTCTGCTGCAAGGGCACTGTGCTGGCTCATATTCAGGTTGTCCAGCAGGATGTATGGATCCTTTTCTGGGGAGCCCCTTCCCAGAGAGCCATCCTTCGGCATTTTATCTTGCATGGAGTTACTCTGTGCCAGATGTGGGATTCCACTTGCTCTTGTTGGATTCCACGAAATTCTCATCAGCTTGTTTCTGACTGCTCCCCCCAATGTGGCATCATCCACCAACTTGGGGAAAGTAAAAGGGTTTTTTTTTTGTTGGTGATGCTGCTTCATGTGCTGTCTGTGCTGCGTTCTTTGCATCACAAAACCACAGATGGTTTGGGTTGGGAAGTACATTTAATGATCACTTAGTCCAACCCCCCTGCTGTGGGCAGGGACACCTTCGAGTAGACCAGGTTGCTCAAAGCTTCATCCATCCTTTAACACTTCCAGTGGCAGGGCATCTACAGCTTCTGTTCCAGTGCCTCATCACCTGCATTGTAAAAAATATGCTCCCTCTGTCCAATCCTAATCAACTCCCCCTTAGTTTAATGTCTTTGCCCCTTGTCCTGACACTACTTGTCCTTGGTAAAAAGCTCCTCTCTGTCTTTCTTATATGCTCGCTTTATATATTCACAGGGTACTGTAAGGTGTCCCTGGAGCCTTCTCTTTTCCAGGCTGAAAAAGTTCCACCTGAATATGAGGAAGAACTGTGCAGGTGACCATCCACTGGAACAGATTGCCCAGAGAGGTTGTAGAGTCTCTCTCAAGATAGGGGTATGGGGATATTTGAGAACTGTCTGGATGCAATCCTGTGCCATGTGCTTTAGGATGACCCTGCTTGAGCGGGGAGGTTGACATAGGTGACCCACTATGGTCTGTTCCAACATGACCCATTCTGACTCTGTGATTCTGTGAAGAACCCCAAATCTCTTTGCCTGTCTTTACAGGAGATATGTTCACATCTGTTCTTGGGGTCCCGCTCCAATAGGTCCCTGTCTGTGTCGTGCTGGGGTCCCCAGCGCTGGGTGCAGTGCTCCAGCTGATGTCCCACGAGCGGGACACGAGCGGGGCAGTCCTCCCCCTGCACCTTCTAGCCATGCTACTTTCTGTGCAGTCCTGTGCAGTCCATCGCTGTGGAGAGCCAGGAAGCAGCCCCGGGCGGCTGTCGCCGGTCGCGGGGCCCGTTGCCCAGGTGAGGGGACAGCGGCTGCTGCCGCGGGCCCGCCGCGCTCCGCGGGCGAGCGAGGTCTGTGCCGCCCGGCCTCCCGTCAGCGGCGGCGCTGCCCTGGTTACGGGCCGGGGCCGCGGCCGGGACCGGGGCTCTCCGCCTCCCAGCGGGAGGGAGCCCCGAGCGGGGCCGTGACAGCTCTCGGTCCTCCCGCGGTCAGGGCGCAGCCGGCGGGGGAAGGCGGCCCCGGTGGTCCGGCTCCGCCGCGGGGCCGTCCGCAGCCGCAGGATGGAGAGCGCCGGGGCCCGCTGCGCCTCTGGAGGAAGCCGCGATCCCGACGTTGTCTGCGAAAAACACTTGTTTAAAGGCGAACTGCCAGAGCCCCTCTTTCAGCTGGCGTGCAGTCACCACCTCTGTGCTTTCCCTGTGAATCGCAATGAATTATGCGTCTGGAACACAGCCACTGCTCAGGTAAAGCTAGAATAGAGCCTTTCATAGGCTTCTGCTTTAAACTAAGCCATAAATAAAATATTTGAGGATAATGTAGAAATGTTAGGTTTCACTTTAATGCTGGAAAGATATAGCATTTGTTACGAACTTTGTTATTGTGATAAGAATAAAATAAGCAGTTGTGGTGGGTTGGCCCTGGCTGGCAGCTAAACCCTCACCCAGTCTCCTGCTCACTCCTTCCCAGCAGGGTGGGGGAGAACATAGGATGAGCAAAAGGGAGAAGTCACTGGTGGAGGCAAAGGTAGTTTAATGAGTGAAGGGAAGAGAAAGAAAAAAGCTATACGAAGGCAGTCACCACCTCCTACTAGCAGACCAGTTCCAGTACAGGCTTTGAGCAACAGCCATGTTAGAATCAATCTCCCAGGCCCTCAACACCTTCTGGCATGCAATACCCCAGTTTTATTGCTGGGGGCAATATCATGTGGTAGGGAATATCCCTTTACCAGTTCAGAAAACTGAAAAATTAGTTCTAGCTGTGAACTAACCTCTTATGTATCTTCAGCCTATTATTGGGATGGGGAAACTGAGAAAAAGTGGGAAAAAAGAGAAGGCCTCGATGCTGTGCAAACAGTAGTTGGCAACAGCCAAAACATTGCTATGTTATTGTCACTATTTTTGTCACAAAATCCAAAACACTGTGCCATGCAAGCTGCTATGACAAAAGTTAACTCCTTCCCAGCCAAACCCAGTACAGCTACATTGTAGTTTAAGTGATTTTGAAGCTGTAAATAAAAATTAGTTATTGTTGTGTTGATTTCATGTACATTATCCATTTGTAGTTTTGTATTACTCATAATCTGTGTTTGAAGTGATTCATTTAACTCTTCTTTATCTACATTTGTTAGCCATTATATTTGTCAGGGCATCATTACTCAATTTCTGCATTGTCATTTGGAAGTAAAATCAATCCGCTTCTTGTCTGCTCTGCCTCACATGAACGTGTGATAGTGTGGAATCTTGATGAATGTACACAGAAAGTGCAAGAAGGTAGAGTATTGTTTATATAATATATATATAATATATATAAACAAGGAAGTGATTCAAAAGCAATCATTCACCACCACTCACTCAGACCGATGTCCAGCCAGTTTCTGAGCAACAGCCACCTTGGAAGGCCACCCCCAACACCTCCTATTCTCCCATTGCTCCTTCTATAACACGATTATTATTTCTGAGAAGCACGCCTCAGCCACTCAGACTCAGCAGCACGAACAGCCACATTAATGCTTTATTTCTCTGTCACTCTTCTTCGGCAATGCCGAGTTGAAGCAGGCCGGTAGCGCAGCCAGTCCTGTCATGGTACCTTCCTTGGACATGCCGCGTTCACAACCACAGGCCCCGCGGCGATGCTGAGCTGGGTCGGGAGCTGGCCGAGGTGCTGTGCGGGAGCAAGCACCTGCCGGCAACCTCGGGGCAAACACAGATAAACAGTGCAAAGGCAGCGACGTTCTGCCACTGTGGAATAAAATGGACAGAAGAAAAATTAATCATAGCAGTACTGCCTACTTAAACATGCTGCGTCTAAATGCTACTTTTTCTGGAATACTTGTGGAACTAGTGTTTTGCATCCTGCTTTGCCTCTCCTTCTGTCTCTGGAACACTCTTTTCATATATGTGTGTGAGAGAGACCAATAGCGAGTATCTGATTTGGAAGAAGAGTGCATGAGTGAAAGAGCATTGTGGTGACATAACACACAGAGAACAGGAGTTTTAGTATCCTGACCACTGTCTTGGTTTGGAGCTTCAACCCATGGAATTAGATTCTAGGGAGCAGTGCCAACCTCTCTGCAAGCTTAAATTAATTGATTTATTGGAAAGTAGAAGAATAATGAAAGAAAAAAAAAAAAAAAAAGAGCAAGATCCCCAGAATCATGCTTCACTGGATTCCCAGTGTCAGTCTGTCCCTCTTTGGTGTCAACATTTAAAGTTGCATGGCAGTGTCCCACACTATTAAAAGTTTTCTCCTTGTTACCTATAGTTAGAGATTTGCCGATGACTTAATGTGAGGGAGTTGTGTTGTACTCTGCTCCACTTTGAATTTATATATATATACACATACATATACATATATATATACTATGAAAACTAATGTCATAAAGAAAAGTTTAACAAAATCAGTGCTTTTTATAAAAAAAGGTCATTATTAAATTTTAATCCGTGTAAGAGTAACATAGAGAATCCAAGGGTGCTTCAGGAACTGGGAATAAAATGGGATTATGAATTTGGAGGAAATAAAACTGGAAGATAGGAATAGAAAGTAGCAGATAGATAGGAATAGAAAGTAGTAGATAAAGAGTATGTGTAGTTTTGATACAAAGACATTTGACATCCAGATTGTCTGCTGCTGGATTTTTTCATTTTCTCTCCATCTACAGGCTCTTCAGCAGATGCTGTAGAGTCTTTGTCTCCCCAGACTGTCTTCTGCATGTTCTTGGCATGTTTTCTCATACTATTTCTTATAAGCTGTGTCAAAGTAGTTAAGGAATTCTTTGTGTGATCTTGACCTGTTAATCAACTGTAAAAAGACTCCACAGCATCTAAGATGAAAGCCTGAAAGGACACCTGTAGTTGTGCTTGTATTCTAGCTAATTCGTTCCCTATGAAATCCTAGGATTTAATGACATATACAAACCATCCTCACATTAAAGGCAGCATTATAAAATAGGGATCTGCAGAAACCAGTCTGCTTGAACCAGTGAGATGACCAGAATGAAATCATGAAGATAGGAGTGAAACATGACCTGTTCTCAGAGCTAGTCTTATCTGACTCTGTAATGATATTTAGTGGTATACTTCCTCTTTCAGCCTTTTCCCACAGAAAAATTAAAACCAGAGGAGGAAAATTCTCCTTACTTGTTGTCTGAGTGGCTGGCATATTCTCCCAGAAGAAGTATTTTCACAGCCCTGTTATGCTGGGCTTCAGCTAGGATTTCTTTCCTCCAAAGTGAATGTGGCACTAGTGGGTTTCATGGGCATATCACCCTACTCCAAAAATCCTTTCACTGGCAATCTTCAATGGAAGCATGAAAGCATGATTTGATGGGAATTATTAATATCTCAAGCAGTACCAGATCATGTCTAGGTGACAGGGCAGATGGAGGAATTCTGGTGGTGCATAGTTCTACACTTTTCTTTTTAATACCCTGGTGTAAGTAAACAGTGTGTTTGTCTGTACATCTTCCTGATAGAAACTGGCACAGCTCTGTGGTTAGTAACTGCTATGCAAGGTTTCTAAGGACCTCACTGCACCAGATTTTTGTATTTCATTGAATCTCATTAACAATACAATTGCCGCAGGGTTTACACCTCGAGGAATTGTTATAGGAACTCTTTTGGGAATGGTGCTTCATATAAGATTTAGCCCAGATGATCAACAAGTGGCAGTATGTGCTGGAAATCAGATCTACATGTTAAGTGCAAAGGTGAGATACCATTCTTTGTAGCCATGGTACTGATATTTCTTTTATTTATTTGCTTTCAAATAAAATCATGATATAGAAATGTTAGTAAAATTAAGCAAAAACATTCATTTTTTGTCATAAAAGAAGTAGGAACTGATGTTTGACAATGCATCATATATCAGATAGAAGACTAGGTTTAAGGAAGTGAAATGAAACAGTACCTCAATGACTTAGAAGTAGAAAATATTCTTAGGTCATCTGAAAAGTTGACCTATATCATTCAGTCTGAAGAAGCAAATGTAATGTGTAGTGGCTTTGCCAGCAGGATGGTATACAGGGCTTCAATTTCAATAAGAAAAATCTTACTGAATTTTACTTTGAAAACAAATCTGACAATGATTAGCAACAGTTATTAATTATTAAAACACTTATTTGCCAAAATTATGTTGAAGTCTATTCTGTTTATGTTTTTGACTTGATTAATCACAGAATGAAGCTATACTAGCTGAATTGGATGGCCACTTGGCTCCGGTGACTGCTGCTGAGTTTTGCACATGGGAGAAAAGTATGCTCATATCAGTGTCAGAAGACAGAACCTTTAAGGCAAGGCAACTGTAGAGATGAACTTGAAAAAGAATAGTGAATATATGAAGTAATCTTATTTATTCCCCTTTAAATATGTGTTTTGAAGATTAGGTAAAGAACATCTTTGACTTCATGGAGAAAAGGACATTGTTCTTAGAATTGCTTGGAAAATCATAATAAAAATTAATTACTCTTTTTTAAAAGAACAGTGCAGGTTTTGTATATTCAAAACTTTCCACAGTTAAGGATTAATTTCAGTGATTGTTATCATCTGGAAAATAGAAATAAAATATTTTGATCAGTTTGGCTGCAACTGAAGTGTTTCAGGTATGCTGAACTGAAGGAAAACATTTGAGTCTGCTGACATTGATCTGAATTTTACCTTTTGGGAATATTGGATTGGGTTATTGTGTGCAATGCACCCCTCCCCTCTTTTCTTTTTCATGTATGCCTTTTCATAAATTTAGCTAAAATCACTGAGAGATTAACCTAAGCAAAGATGATACTTTGTGTATCCATATCATGTGAGTTTCACCCTTTTCATCAGGGATGCCTATCAGTTAAACAAAACCCTTCATAGTTGGAAACAGGTGCTGAAAAAAAATTCTTTCCTAAGAACATCACTTTCAATGGCTGCATTTCTCTGTTTTCACCACATGATGGCTGTTAAAAGTTTTGTTTTCCGTAGCTATCTAAGTAGGTACCTATCTTTATATCTTATTTTTTTTTTTTTAAATCTAAAGGTGTGGGACTATTCTACCAGCCAGTTAATATATCAGTCAGGAATAATAACAGGTAAGTTTTCTATTTTTAAATGTATTTTTTCACAGCAAAAACCTTCTATCTCTAAACAATAATCTATGATTACTATAGAAGTTTTAGGTTGATTTAGTGAAAATAATTCTAGTAGACTAGGTAGCAGTAAACATAGTATCCTTTAAAGCCAACAGTAAATATTTTTTCCTTAAAGTCTGCATCTCAGTGGATAGTTTTAGTGTACTTTCATAAACAAGTCTGAAAACCATGCCACAGCAGCTTGGGTGACAGGAAGTCCAGAGACCTGCAAACAGAAAGCCCTCAGCAGCACAAAGGCTAAAGCACACAAAGCACTGTGCAGCCAACAGAACTGCAGTAAGGGCTTTCCCCTCCTGTCTTTATGAATAGGAAGATGCAATCTGTAATCATGTATTTTAATTAAGTATCTGATTTGTGTCTACTCTAGAAATACTTCTATCTTTCTTTTTTGAGCAGCATTTCCTTTGCTAAGTCTGCTAATTGATGAAGAAAACAAGCAGATCATCACTGGATGTGCTGAGGGACAGGTAAGAATTGTCCATTAAACTTAGTCTCTGTGTCAAGAGTCGGCTATTATTAATGCTTCTGTCTATAAAAAAGGTTCACAGACTGCCTAAGTGTTTTGAACTGTTAAAAGAGTATTTTAGTAAGCATAAATCAGTGTTTTGAGTGTAAACCATTAATGGTACGTAAGACCTCTATTAAAAACCAGAAACTTTTTCCTGAAAACCAGGAAAATTTTTAAGAGCACAATCAATGATTATGTAAGAACAGTACACTGAGAGGCTATAAATATATCTGTTAAAAAAAAAAAAGGTGAAAAATAGGATTCTCCTATTTTGACTAAATGAAAAAGAAATGCATGACAATAAATGGAAGAGGCTATGATTTCAGCATGTTGCAATTCTAATAAAAATGTGGTAAATGTGAATATCCATTTTACCTCTTCTTTAATGGTAAGAATATATTTATGTGATATTTTCCAGCTGTTTTTCTTCACTGTTACTATTCAGTAATTCTGAAGAAAATTAACGCTTTAACTCTAGTGATGTCTAAAACAAGAAAGGTATAAATGAAATTCACGTACATGACCCAGTGAGCAATTACATGCATGTTACCTGTGATTTTTAATTGTGGCAAATAGTCTATAAGGAATTTTTTTCAAACACATAAACATGTGGAAATTAGTTGCACAGTTCAAACTGATCGTTGCTGCTTTTGCTAATTTTGAATACATTATCTTTGATTATCTTTAATAATCTTAGAAATACATATAATTGAAGTTCTTGTCCAAGGTGAGATGCCATATACAAAAGTTCACTAATTACCTCCACAGTTTAAAATATTGGATCTTTAGTTTGTATTGATGTAAGCGTTGTATTTAGAGTCAAAATGTTATTGCAATTGCTTTTTCTTTTTCTTGCAGCTTTGGATCTTCAGTTTAATCAGTGATCACAATTACCGTTGCATAGCACATATCGACTTAAAGAAAGAAAAAGAGAAATTCTGTAATAAAGTGTGGAAATCTGGCAAAGAAATAGGTAGCACAGTGTTCCTAGAATGCTGTTTATGGCATAGTGTAGTTATTACTGGCTACTGAGTGTGTGCTTTTTATACTGTGATAATTTATTGTAAGTGATAGATTTATGAGTCTTAGGCTGTGGCACGGAATTCTTACTGAAGCTGATTCGTAGTTGGGTATTGGTGTATCTGGAAGGAGTTATTCACCTATGTATGTAATAAATTCTTGGTTTGGCCAATGCATTTGTTCATAAAGCATTGCATCATGTGCACTATTAAGTATTTGTTTTTTATTGAATTCATTGTCCAAGGCTTCAGTGAGAACAGAACCAGTGCCTAAAAATTAGTCTAAATGGAGTACCATTTCTCTGTTACCTTTGAAGTTTCTAGGAATGTCTTTATTTTTTTGTTTTTTCTTAATTTTTTTTAATCCATACCAGTGCCTCCATGAAATGATAGTTCTCTGCCTGTGGTATTTCTAGTGGTATAACGCAGAGTACATATAAGTCATTAAAGACTGCCCTGGTAATGCCAGCAGGGTGATTCCCTGATATCACACTGGTTTGATAGTTCTCTTGTTCTGCCTCGGGATCACTATGAGCAGGTGACAGCCTTGGTACAACAGGAGGTAACCCTTTCTCTAGTGTGGTGCCAGTGTAAATGCCCAACCCCTCAGCACTGCTGTGGCTTTCTTAGGGAAAGGGAAAACTGGTTTCCCTCGCTTGCTCTTTTTCTAGATCAATGACTGTTGTGTTCTTTCCTGCATAGTGGTCCTGCTTCCATAATCCTAAAGTCCTAACCTAAGGAGAAAGACTGCTACATTTCCTGTTATTATTTAAAATCTATGGCTCTCACTTTCATGTTTGAAAGAGAGTGATGTAATGTCTGTGTCTAATGCTGAATTTTATGCTAATAGTTCTTAAGTGTGAATTGCACATGCAGAATGGATTAGAGACTCCTTGCTAACAGGGAACTGAGGTGGATTTTCATCATGCTTTTGGATTATGTTGTAACTTTAGTGTCAAGGGAATTTTCGGGCTAGTGGAAAGATACCCAGCATATTTAAGGATTGTTGGAATATGGCTTTCAGTGTCACTTCTTGAGGTGAAAACACCTAAAATCTGCAAACTCCTTTTCCGTCCATAAGTAGGCTCTTTGGATTTTGACCCTAGGTATTTCGAAAAAACCCACATAATATCAAGGAAAGCTGGCTCTTAGGATATATCCATCTTTTGAAATAGAAGTCTCTTGAGTGTGGAATTAGTTTTTCATTACTGCTACAAATTCTCTCTTGAATCCTATCTGTTTCCCTTGTTTCTTAGTTTTTTGATAACTGGTGTTGTTGACTTTCTTAGGTGAAGGGCAAAATAATTCCAAGCTTTGCAAAACAGACAACATGAGACCAGAAGGATCAGTGGAAACATCATTGCCTGTCCTCTTAATTGAACATTGTGACTTTTTTGTGTGTTTCCACAATGAAGAAAACACGTAAGTCCTTTAAAATACCACCTAGTACTTGGCTTGAATTTATTTCCTATTGGTTCTTGAATTATTTTCACTGCAACTTAGTATTTTTTGAAAAATGCAATAGAAAAATCAAATAATTTTTTTAGTGATCTGCAAGTTTTCATGGCTTACTCTTAGGAGGATAATGTACACAAGCTGATACAAAGTTAAAACTGGTTTTTATTATGAAAAACAATTTTATAAAAATAACATTGAAAATATCCATTTTAACATCTACTGATACCAGATGATGAGGGAAGATGAGTTAAAATATAATTAATAAATCAAATTTATTTTGACTTTTCTTTCCTAAAAAAAGTCTGATGCAGCCACTGTGTGACTGTGTCAGTTTGCCTTCCAAATTTAAATAATTTCTGAACTACATAACCTGCTCTGGTCAAACTTCTATCATGATGCTTTCAGAACATGAAGCTTTTACTCATTCCCATGGAATTGGTTATCCAGGTAGAATTAACCCTTACGTTGCATTTCTTTCCCAAGGAGAAAGTTGAACCATGTTATCAGGCACCTGGAAATCTGCTCAGGACATTCCCACAAGAACTGTCTCAAAGAACAACCTGTTTGTGTTGTAATTTATGATTGTCACTTGGATAAATTTCTCAGCCACATCATGTTTTAGAAAACTCATGTCCTAACCTTTGCTCTGTGGTGGGTTATTCAGATGGAACTGATTAATCTCTGCTTAGCTATACAAACAACTTTTGATAAACAAAGAAGAAAAATGTCCAGCAGTCCTGGATGATTTTGGTTGTCTTTATGTCAAATTTAAGTAATCATTAACAGTTATTTTCATGATGCCTGCATATTTAGAAGTACCACCACCGAGAGGAAGGAAGTGGTGATTTTTAAGATGCACATCTCAGACATACTTTAATGCAGTGACAGCACGTGAAGGCCAGATGATGAATTATTACAGTCTGTCTTATTGCTTGTATAATATCACTCTCAAATTATAAAAACTTTGTCTTAATCACAACTATAGGCTTGATTTGAACTTTTAAAGATGACAAGTTTTCTGCTAATAAAGAATCCACCCTGTCCCTAGTGAGGTTGTTCCAGGAACTGACTCACTCAATTTTATTTCTAGTCTGAATTACTCTCTTTTCATATACAGGCTTCTAGTATGTTTTTTACTCTGATAGCCCAGTGCTAGCCACTATCAAGTTCTCTCTTTGGACAGCAAATTACATCTCATGAACAAGTTACCTCTGCACTTCTGGATAAAATAGTTTGTACCTTGTATAAGGCGTGTTTTGTGTAACATTTTTAACATTTGCTCTTGACATTTTCTGAAACTCAATCTCATTTTTTTTTCAGTCTCCTTTTGGGACATGGTTGCCTGAATTGGATACACAGTAATAGAGTATTTGAAATAATTTTCTGAATTGAGATAACATCACTTTCCCATACCCACGTTACTGCTTCACATTGTACATCTAAGGTCTATTTGTTCTTTCAGCTATCATATCACAGTTGAAGGTTTTGTTCTGCTTATAAACAACCGTGGCCATTAAATTCTTACTATTAATTCAGTCCCATTATCTTTTGGTTTGAGAGTTTTGTATTTATAAATACTTTTTTCTATTTATTTTTTAAATACAGTGTGTTGGTTTCAGCAGCTGGTTCAGAATTGCCTGAACAATTGAGAAATCCCTGGTATACTGCTTTTCCTGCCTGCAATGAAAAGCAACAATGAAACATTTTTGGAACACTGATGTCCAAAATTAGGCATCTCACACTTTCCTAAGCTTTTTGACATTGAGCAATCTCATCACAATGGATTTTATTATTGTGAAGTGGGAGTGAGGTAAACTTCCTGGATATATCACTTTATGTTCTTCATAATAACTTGATAGTGACACTTCTTTATAAATAATTCAAAGAATTTGCAAATTAAACCAGTCTGTTACCGCCATAATGAAAGCAATGCAAACCACAAATAAAACTATTCGTATCATGTGAAAGTATCACAAACCAGAACTGAAACTGTCTATTCCAGTCTGCTCAGTCTGCTTCTTAACATATTTGACTGTATATATTTGGGGGGATTTTATTTGGTTCTTTTATTTTTTTGTTTGTTTTGTTTTATTTTGTTTTGTTTTGTTTTTAATAAAAATAGTACTAAGCCACTGTGGTGAGTTTTTCATACCAAGTTACAGCTTCATGTTTTTCCATATCCTTACTTCAACTCCTGTGGTCTGATTTTACAAATAAAACTGATATGTCTACTGACTCCTATTTGAAATAATTTATTAAAATGTTGATGTCAATTTTTATTTATTGTGGCATCAAAACAGTTTTAGTTTTTTGAGAATGACAACTGTTATTTTGTTACAAACTTCTTATGCTTGATAATATATTTCTTCTGTTAGGGTGTTGACTGAAATTGTAACCAGTTGGTTTACTCTGTGGTGCTTGCAGAAGCTGGATTTCATTACCCGACTGCAATAGTGCTGCCAATAAGCACAGGCTGAGACAGACATTCCAGACTTGCCTGGGGGTTTTCCCCCTCAGTTTGTGCTGGCTTTTCTCTTGTACTCTAATTATGTAAAAACATACATTGAATTTCACTGCTTTTTGGGTGTTCATATAAGAGTGGCAAAAGTACACTATGAGTGGATTTGCCTCTTGGTTTGAATTTTCTCTCTGTGTATACAGTGCTTTTACAGCATCTCCCATCTCTTACAAACCACAGTGATTTTTGAAGAAAAGTATTTCCTGCGCAGTTTTAGATGTGCCACGAAGCACTTACATGAAATCAAGGATTGTATTCTGCTCTTAGTTTTAAAAATTTCACCAGTTTTGCTTGAAACTTTGAGCTACAGGTTTGGAAAAAAAAAAGCTTTAAATTTAATGTATTTTTTTTTGTGTCTGCTTTATTATTGTTGTACTGGGACTGGGTAACAAGTATTAAAAAACTCAATTGCTGTTTGTTGTATGGTAACAAAAAAAGCTTCTTTATCCTACTCCGAGATATTTTTTCTCCTTGTTTTCATAGATATTCTTCCTTGAATACTAGCTATTTTTGGATAGGAACCTCTACTGGCTTGTTAATAATTAATTTGGCAAACTTTGAATTAGAAGCTTTTTTATCTTACAGAGGTATGTTATAAGATATATGATTACACCATAACATGATTGCTTTTGTTATCTGACATAAATAGTGTAAGAATTAGGTTGTGAAATAGCATAATACAATAGAAACCAAATGTTTTTTAAAAATGTTTTTTTCCAAATAGTTTTTGTATGTTTTCCTGGCCCTAGTGACTTTTCTCAGAAGACATGCTGGCACTAGATCTGCGTAGTGGCTAGCAATGAATTTTTATTCAATTTTGCAGTTCATGAGTATTAAATACGAGAAATGTTACTCTACTCCATTATAATTTGAGGGTAAGCTAGAAGTGTATACTTTGAAGAGAGTGGATTAGGGTCATGTCAAATTAGTGTGGGTAATTTTTTGTGTGTGTCTTAGAGATGATAGGTTTTTTTCTTCTGAAATGCAGATATTATTTTATAGCACTATGTTCTTGTTGGTAAAGATTACAGTGACCTCAGCATTCGGATTGCCAGATTATGTGCATTAACAAGGAAGGCAGCTAATCAAAAGGTGAGTATGCAGTAAACATTGCTTTAATAATTTTAACAGTTCTAGTTATTTTCAATAAATATTAATTAGACTTTTTGCTGACAGATTAATGTACAGATTTGTTTTATTTAATGTGAATTACACAGCAATGTCTTTGAAGAGGGCTGATTCTTCATTATGGAATTTGCTACTTTGTCACAGCTTATATACAGTCTAAAGTGATGAATAAGGAAAAGGTGAATTTTTACAGTGTTCACGGTGTACCTTGAATGACCATTAGAGAAGCAGAGGAAATCTTTTAGGGGAAAAAAGGATATAAACATTGTTATACCTTGTTTTTCAAACAAATGTTAGGATGCATTACTTCTGAATCCTTCTAAAGGCTCTGTCAAAAGTATTTGGGTTGTGAGAAAATTTCTGTTGAAAGTCACTAGAAGTGATTTTAAGAAAATGAAAGGTATTCTTGTCTGTATACTCCACTTTTGATGTTGCAGTTTTCCTACAGATGTAAGCTCAATCTAGGCTACCTATTTAACATAGAAGTCTTTTGCTTTAGAGAAGGATTTTGTTTAAATTCAGTTCTTAGCGTGTTCTCATCATATTGCTGAACCCAATCTTTCTTCCATGTGTACTTCTTTTCTCTCAACTCTTACTGCAAAACTGTCTCTAGTGTTGGAGGTGTTGGAATTTCTGTCACTGTTATGTATGTAAGTTTTTAAAAACACATTTAAGCAACATAGGTGTATTTTTGAATGATAGCTTTAACCACTCTTTACAACTTAATGCTCCTCAGGACTAAACCCTTGGATATTTTTGACTAAATTTTACAAATTTCAGAAATTGACTTATTTTTTCATTATAAATGTGTTTTTTTTTTTTTTTACTTAAATTATTAAGTAAATGGAGTGTTAATTTATGGTATAATTGCTGCAGGTTTTATGTTTGATCACCTCGATGTTTGAAGATATGATTGCTGTGTTGGAAGTTAACCTTGCTGCATTGATGAGAACTCAGCACAGTGATTTTCTCCCATGTAAAAATGAGAAAAGTCTATCAGTTATTGCCAGGTACAGAATAATTAAATGTTTTTTCTCCATGTTGGATTATGGATTTGTTTATCTGTCACTAAAGTGTGTCATATAGTTTTCTGAAGTGCTATTTGTTGACATGGTTTGATTTTACTTATTTTCCTATCATGCTTTGGTTGTATAGTGAGGGAGAAATCACAGAATTACAGAATGAGTTTAGAAGGCACCTCTTCAGGTCATCTTGTCCAACCACCCTGCTCAAACAGAGCCACTTGGAGTTATTTGCCCACCACAGTGTCCAAACAACTTTTGAATATCTCCATGGAGGGAGACACCACAACCTCTCTGGGCAACCTGTGCCAATGCTCAGTCACCTTCACAGAAAAAATGTGTTTCCTAGTGTTCAGAGAGAACCTCCCGTGTTTCAGGTTTTGTGCATGGCCTCTTGTCCTGGTGCTGGGCACTGGGCACAGAGCCTGGCTCTAGAGTCTGCCTTACAGCCTATGCTGCTGCACAGGCTTGTTCCTCCTCTGCTGCAGGACTTTGCCTTTCACCTTGTGGAACTTCACAAGGTTGATGTCTGCCCGTTTATCCAGACAGTAAATGTCTCTCTGGATGACAATACAATCTTCTGCTCTGTAAGACACTCCTCTCAGCTTTGAGTCGTCAGCAAACATGGTGAGGGTACACTCTGCTCCCTCATCCAGATTATTAATGCAGATTTATAGTAATGGAATTATATTGAATGGAGTTATAACCTCTGGGTTACTCCACTAGTTCCTGCTTTCCAACTAGACTTTGAGCCACTGATCGTCACAGTCTGGGCCTGGCTTTTCTTCTGGTTTTGAATCCACCTCACTGTGTGCTCATCCAGACAATAGTTCATCAGCTTCTCTGTGAGGTTTTTGTGGGAGACAGTGCGGAAAGTCTTACTGAAGTCAAAGCAGGCAATATCCACTGCTCTCCTCTCATCTGCCAAGGCACTCAGTTTAGCACAGAAGTTTGTTAAATTGATCGAGCATGACTTCCCCATGGTGAATCCCTGCTGGTTATTACTTTCTTGTCCTTTATGTTCCAATGCTATAAATGATTTATGAGAAAATGCTGACATCTTGAAGATGACAAAACCCCTGCAATATACACTGAAGTGGAGATTTCAGTGCTTACAATAAAACCATCAGTTAATATTCACAAAACCGGGGTCTAACATGTAAAGGGTATGGTCTGTGAATCGAGTCAGGGCCAAGGCTTGTCTGTGCTGATGAGTATCTGAGCTGATAACTAATCCACTATGCCTAACTTGTTTTCATTAAAATCTCATTGCTACTGCACATGTACACACACATATGCAGATAAATAACTAAAAAGGAGTTTTGGCACCTTTTCTAACATGACATTTTTGCCCATTGCATTGATCAATTTTTTTGTGCTTGGTTTTATAACTTAGGTGTACTTTATTGGCAAATTCTCCATTGTGTAACGGTTTAAAGAAAAACACGAAAGAACCTTCTAGTAAAACACTTGGTAAGTGTAAACCAATCCTGAAATAAATTAATAAATATATTATATTTTTAATAACAGTAACTGACTTCCAGCTGGCTTGTGCCTAATACAGTTAGTACATTAATGTTTTTTTAAATATATATTGCATTATATTTTTACTTCAGTAGGAAGAATTTTACACTTCTATTAGTATTTCATATTGTATGTGTAATCGTTCATGTAATTCATATCATCATGTATGATAATTTCGTATCATACACATACATCATTCATGTAATTGTAGTTGAAAATTATGGTTATAAGTATTTTTCTTCCTTCAAAATCCATTGTCTGAGAACTTTCTGTGAATTTAAAAAGTGTTAGAGTGTAGAATATTTACATTTTCGTAAGTCATTCTTTTTTCCATAGCGTGTAGTAAATTTTTGTGTATAATTTGTCATTTCTTTCTTAACTTTGGTTATGAAATATACCAAAGAGATGTTTTGATATATTTTATTGTTCTGAATAATCTTTTGCCAACACCGGATGTTTAGGAAGTTAATTTTTGCCTCAATATTCTACTGCTTAAAAAAAGAGAAGATCTGACTTCCAATTGCCATTGAAGCACTTGTATCTTTTTTTGGTTAGCAAAAATAAAGTCCAAAAAATATGAAAAAAAAATGTTTTAATCATACCATTTGCACTTATTGTTCCCGTTAGAATGTCAAAGATTATATCTCTAGGGGTTTATGGTATTTTCAGAATACATCTACAGCATTTTATTTAGAATTCCAGGTTGCCTTGGACACCCATCACTGACAGCTGTGCTGCCTTTGTTAACATCTCATGATCAGATCGATAAGTGCTGTAATTAAATCCTTTGGTCCCTTAAGGCATGTGGGACTGGGAGCTTCTCAGGAAGGACCTTTTTGTGCCTCATTGCTGCATAAAGAGAAAGGAAAGTTAGTGGCATTTGAAGGGACTTCTACCCTCAGCATAGGTAAATGTATCCCAATGCATCTGAGTTTTTTCCCTGGGAACATCAACAAGATACAACATTTATTTGTAGGCATTTACAGTGTCTATTTGATTAGTTTGTTTCTGCTGATATGAAATACTCATATTCAGTTTGGGGCTGAGGGGTGTCCCCTGGCTTTCCTAGTACAGCACTGGGCATGCAGACATTACCCACGACCTGAGCCATGTAAGAACACAAATACTTATAGGTACCCACCAGTCAGCTTGTTAATGATCTTCAGATGCATTCCTTATTCCCTTATTCCAAGTATAGGGTGTGAATACGTTATAGCTAATGCATGCAAAGTCTAAGCAGAGGCAGTTAGAAAACACATTTGTGAATGAATGGTGAAAAAGTGATTCAGAACAATATTCTTGCTACTTCAAAGTTTAAAGAAGTTCCTCCTAATTCATATTATTGGAGGAGGGGTGTAATACAGTGTAACAGTTCATATTTCTTTCCTTTTCTCACTAATCATTATTTTAGAGTGATTGGTCACAAATGTGTTTTGTCACATAAGGAAGCATCAAGTATTTGTATTGTGCAAGCCTATCTACCTTAACTGTAAAAATATAATATTAAAAAACCATTTTAATGTAAATTAAATTATTTTGCTACAGGAGTGAAGAGCACAGTGAAAGATAAACCACTGGTTTTCCATAATAAAATTAAGTCATCAGGATATACAGTAGCACCACGGTGAGTAGAAATATTACTATTTTCCCTGTTTTATTGGTGTGTGGTATTTTTTCACATAATATAACTATGTAGTCTCATGACTTTGAAATTAATCACCTGTGAAAAACAGTTATGATGTTATCAAAGAAAAGAATTTTAAAAACATATTGTAAACCAAAATTTTCACAGCTTCTGGTCATTGGTCAACTTCTTTTTGAAATCCATATTGGGTGTCCTGATTCTTTCATCTGACTAGACTCTTGTTTCTTCAGCTTGCAGAAAGAATTGTCTGAGAACTTTATTTTTGTGTATTTTGACCTTCAGAATGTGCTATTCAACAAATAACTCATAGAAATGAAGGTGCAAGCTCAGGCATAAGAATATTAGACATTTATTTGGTCATCAAAGTCTACATTCTCTTATCTACTGACATTACCCACAGACATAAATAGGAAGAAAGAAGTAGGATTGCTTTTGTTTGAAAAAAGCTCTTTCTCCCATGCAATGTTTAATGTTTCATGTAAGAGAGTCTGTTTTCTCTCTCATAGAATGACCATGTTTTCTCCAAATACTAAACTGAAAAAAAAAGAGGTATCAAAGTGGAAGAGCAGTTGTAAATGGTAGGTAATCTAACAACTCGGTTAGAGAAGGAACAAATTAAAACAAGGGTAATTACAGTTCTATTGAAAATATGGTTTGTCTCTGCTTCTCTCACTGGAACTTTTTAGTAAGGGTTGTCACTAGAACTAAAAGACTTGGTAAATTTGATATAAAATTTATCACTGCAGCAAGTGATTTGATTGATCAGACTATGAACTAAATTGGAGTACTTCATATAAAAGAAAATGTGCATACCTGTTTTCCTAGATTTTTGTTGGTAGGAAGAAAAGGTGCTAAATATGGTTGGAAGCTAAGTCCCAACATGTTCTTAAGCTGAGTTCTAGTAAGAAAAATAACTGGATGTGGCACAGGGAGAAGTGATTTCAGATCATGTCCCTCATTCACCCCTAAAATACTGTTACTTTAAGTTAATGCAAACTTACTCCAATGGATTTAAACAGAGTATGTGTAATAGTACAAGTTGACCAGTGGAATATTTATCACTGGTTACAAAGAACAAATGTTTTTCTAAAGCTGGCATTTTCATGTTAATTTGTGTGAAATGTTAAATGGGGATATTGCACACATTTTTTCTCTTTACTGTTATTAAAGTATTTGCTTTATGTAATACAAACATGAAAGTAAAGAATGATGGATGCCATAATTTTTCTCATTTTAAAAGAGTTGTTAAAGTGTTAAGAAACCACTTAATAGCTCAAGACTAAGTTTTTGTAAACCTTGCACACATAGGAACCTTTACATGAGTACTTCAGATAATTTCAACTTTGGTTTAGCACTGGTTTATATCGGTTAAGCTACTTAGTATTTTAAGTTTTGTGTGGGTTTTTTAGTTAAATTGCTTTTTCTAATTAACATTGAATTTTTTCAGAA
The DNA here is from genome assembly GCA_013399195.1 of Dicrurus megarhynchus. Classification (NCBI taxonomy): domain Eukaryota; kingdom Metazoa; phylum Chordata; class Aves; order Passeriformes; family Dicruridae; genus Dicrurus; species Dicrurus megarhynchus. The sequence goes on from VXAD01012343.1 coordinate 1,277,302, forward strand.
GGTCTTGGTAAAGAAGGTAGAGTTTACATTCTTTAAATGTTTTTGTTGGCTACGTGACTTAAGAAACTTAATTTTTTTGCAAGACTGTTAATTTTCGACCTCATGAATTCACAACTCTCAGTGATAGGAGTAGTTTAAATATGACAAAATTAATTTGGCTCTTACCTTGGATTTGATGTATTTTTTTCCAGCAAATATTTACATAAAGATGTTTAGAATAGTTCCTAAAGCACATTTATTTCATAATTGAAATGAAGATGTACTGGTTTCTTTCCTTTTTCCTTCTTTGAAGTAAAAATAAAGAATATCCATTGGAAAGTTATCCTCCAATCAAATATGAGAAAGAGATATCTGTTACTTGTAAACCAACCCCAATTTTTTGTATTCAATATTCTGGTAAGTACAGGCTTTATAAAAAATGCAGTTGTGTCAGTGTGCAGAAAGAAATCCAAATGTGTGTGGCATAGTTTCTAAAAATTGTAGATTTACTGTGGATAAATTCACAGAAAACTTTCTGGTAATATCACATACTGTTTTATCATAATTTTTTATCTTGCAAAACCATGCAAGCTGCTACTACATATGCAAAAGGATTCTATTTCTGACTTTATGTCTTGTTTCCTTTTGAATTTATTCTTTAACTTCCCCACTGCTACTTGAAAATTAAAAGCTCCTTCACTAAGGAATTTATTTTCTGACATATTTACTTAGTGTCATTAGGGTGTATTAAAAACTGAAGTTCTGTTTCAAAATACTCAGAATACTCCTATTTCTTATATAAATATCATTCAATTTTTATAAATTGAAATATTAAAAAGGAAATTTTTCTGTGTGATCCAAAGAGAGGCATTTTTTGTAACTGCTTTGGATAAATGACTCTTGCAATAGGTTTAGTCAGTTCCAATGTAAATACGATTAAGCAGAAAGAACTTCCTAGATTAGCAATCAAACATTCTACTCAGTATATAATTATGTACACCCTGCAAGCCAAAATATTTTCAAAATATTTAAAAACATTAAATCTTTGTAAGTATTTTGAGGACAAGAACAACTTTCACCCTCAGGAAATAAAAGCAATTAGATGCAATCAGTAACTTCGCTAAAATATATTCCAGTCATCTCTCTGTTTTGCTAGTACATTTTAAGTATAAATCCTCTTTTAGTTTGAGGAATAAACATATTTCTCTCTTTTTCTCTTTGTCTCTTACACACCCCTGCATGCACACACAGGCTTAAATAATCACAGTTTAGCAAAAATTTCAGAGGGTTCTTTTTTGAGTTAAAAAATTTTGTTATTTAGAGAATATGTCAGGACAAGAAATGAATTGCCTACAGAATCATGCCAAATTCTGCAACACTAATTTGGGATGTTCATACAAAATCTGTATTAAACATATATGATACGAATATCTGGTTTTTGTTTTGTTGTAGTGACATAAGTATTTTTTATGATTAAAGAAGCAGCGTATTAGCTCCTTTTTGCTTTCAAATGTAAATCATTAGATGCACTTCTTTATAGGGGATGGAAAGCTGCTGGCTTGTGGCCTGGCTGACAAAACTGTGCTGATATTCAATTCCAATCTCACTGATGTGCATAATGTTTTTTCAGGTAAATTTATGAGTTATATTATTAAAGATATAGCATATGACTGGGTTTGATCTAAATTGGCATGGATTCCACTAACATCATTCTGAGAACAAGAGAGAGGGAGCACTGATGATTCAAGATGTAAAATTTATTTTTCTGATTGCTTAATTTTGTCCTTGAATTAAGCTGACTACCAGGTGTTCCCATTTCTCAATTTTTTGTGAGGTAAGAAGCAATCTATGATGATATATATTGAAATCTTCATCATGATGTATATGAAAATAATTAAAGAGAAACAATAAAGGCAATATATTGCAGTAATAAGGCATTTGTATATTGTAGTAGTATATTCTTACAGTTTATTAGCCAAAAATTGGCTGTGATGACTTGGCAAAAGATGTTTTTGCTTTGTAACTCCAGACTTCTAAAGAATAACCATTTTAAAAAAGAGGGACTATTCCTAATAAGAAATCCACAACTACAGAAGTGTATGTATGTGTAAACATGTATGCTTTAAAATGAGTCTTAGACACCAGATTATGTCTAAATTTCTACAGGAACAATCTGTTAAATTTTTAACAATAGTAAATGTTATGACTTTAAATCAGTCCTGCTAAATGAATTTTCTGTGAAAGCTCATAATGGAAAATGAATTGTTTTTGCTAGCTGACCCTAACAAGTATTAAAACCAGACTACTTAAAGATATTTTAGAGAATTCTTTCTAAGCAAATAACTCTGACAACTGATTTGTGAAAAGAGTTTTTCTTTTTGAGTAATTTTCATTATATTTAATAGAAGAAGCTGTGACATTAAAGAGGCAACATTACTGATATTCTGCTTCTTGTGTGAGGAAATTGATGAAAATATGCCGTGTGGACAGAGTAATGGGGTCTTTTTCTTCTACAATAGCAAGTTCTTAAGCTTTTCACTGATTTATTTCATTGATGCCTTTAATCCTTTGTGTCTTTTTTTTAAAGATGCACAAGTCTGAAAAGCAATGTAAACCACATTCTACTGTGCCTGTGGTTCTTTTGAAAAGCAACGTAAATATTGAACTGCCAGATAAAGTAATGCAAGGGAGTAGGAACCACAAACCATTAGTTGCCTGCTTGTTTCATTCATGTTGTTTTTCTGTGCAGTTCAGATTACCACGTAGTCACCTGCTTACTTTCTATTTTTGATGCTCTTGTTTTAGACGCGTCATAATAGATATGTTTTTGTTGGAACCCTGGGTTCAGATAATTTTAATCTTTCAGTTCTGACAAGCAATGAACTTCAAAAGCATACTCCATTTGGTCTTGGACCCTGGGAAGGACTTCCCCGATTGTGTGATGGCACTGAGGTTACTGCTGTGTAATTGGAGTTGTGTCACTGGGTGGAATATGTAGAGGTGTAGAGTTTGGGTTTGTGGAGTATGGTAGTATGGGTGTGACAATGTGAAGGATTTTGGGTGTGGGTTTCTTGCTTCTTTCTTCTTTCTTCTTCACAAGCCTGGGTTTTCTAGTATTGGTTCAAAAAATCCGCAGTGCGGGACATGGATAGTTAGTTATTGGATTATAAGTACAAAGATATTACTTGGCAATTCTTAACTGGTTAAATTAAGCTTTAAATAACCTTGGAAGTTGAAACTCAGGGCCATTTTCACCTTGTTAACTTAGAAGGCAGCCTCTGTGTAGCTGTGTTATAGATAAGATATAATAAACATTTAAGACTGAAGAAAAAACTGTGTCTCTTGCTTCCCAATTCGAACTCTGAGTAAAACGGACTCGCGAAAACAAGAAACAAAATAAAAGAGAAAACCAATATGTTTTCATGAAAAACCATGATGCATTATTCTTACTCAGAGCTGCAATCAATGGCAATGTAAAATTTTCTTTTTTTCAAGAAATGGAAATTGTATCTATTCTGCTAAAAATTTCCAATTTCAAGGCAGCATTAACATCTGAATATTGCTGCTTACCAAAAGTCACGGTTTTCTAAGGCAGCATCAAAGGAGTGGTATAACAACAGTTTTGCTGCAAGCCTAATTTATTCATCTGGTTCCCTGAAGGGTTCAGTTACAGTTTTAAGTAGTTCTGCATTCTTCTTCAGTGGTGGCTCTTCAGGTGTCTGTGTCCTGTAGTGAAGTGCAGGTAATGTTGAACAGCTGTAAAGAGTTACAGCCAGCATGGCCTTTTTGAAGAAGTCTTTTTACAAAACCAGCTGCTATTCTCAATTTGCTCGAGGACCAGGGAACCCTGAGTAATGCCTGTTTTGAATCTTACTGGGTTCTTTCAAGCCAGCTGGCATCTCCTTCACTGTGCTTTGGGACTGAGGGGCTTGGAGTGCAGAGATTCTTAAGCTTTTTGTGTAGCTCTTCCAATTTTCCAAACCTCAGATTTTCCTAAAGTTTCTCAGGTTCCTTACTACTTTGGAAAACTGTTTTGTATATTCTGTTGTGGTTTTAATTTTTTTTTTTTGTGTGTTTGGTTGGTTGGTTTTGGGTTTTGTTTTTTTTTCTTAAATGCAGATTATTCAAGGCTTCCAAATATTTTTAGAAAATCGAAGCCTTTAAATAAAGCTTTGTGTTGTGAACAAAACAAGAATAATACGCACATGTGTACTTGTGCAGTACCTGTGCAGTTTTCTGGTGAAAATTTTGCAGCTGTTTGGTAACTGGGAATTAAAATATCTCATTTATAAGAGTTTTTGTAGACATATTTCTAGAAAATGAAATATTTCAATTGCTGAGATAAATTTAGTAGCCCTCCTGTAATTTAAAGCAAACTATTTTTTTAATATAAAACTTCAGTTGACTAAAAATAAAATGTGCACAAGAGGGCAGCATAAGAACTTTGAATGTTTTAAGGCTAGATGAAATTTATCAGACTTCATCTGAAAAATTGCAATAACATGCAACAAAGCTTGTAAAATTTGATTGACATGTTCTTTTTTGATCTTTTTGATCATCTTCAATATAATGTTAGATCCAATTAATAGTTTTAGCTTTTGAATATTGTTTCTGACTTTTAAAGTTCTTTCTTTGTAAGTTTACAATCTTGTTTTTAACAAGCCATTGAAGTGGCAAACTCATTTTATTTTGACAAAAATAGCTAGCTCAGTAATAAAAGGTTAATAAATAAAATAAATTATTTCAACTATTTTCAATGTCTTAAGGGGTTTCCAGATCATGTTTAATATAAAATTTCATTATAATATAGTACTCAGATTCTTTTTTCGATACTGAATCTTTGCTTAAATTTAATTTCAAGAATATTTCTTGAAAGTCCTCTTCCACTAACTTTGAAAAATTAAAGTTGGAATTATCTTTGTCTGTTTATTAATGAGAGACATTTTTCTGTGTTTTTTTGTTGGAAGAAAATTTCAATAGCTGGTTTACTGTTACCAGTTTTAATCCAACCATTTGAAACCTGTACTTAGAATGTATTTTAATATTGTGCATTATTGTATTAAAACAATGCAGTTAACTCCAGAGAAATGAATGCAAGAAATGAGCTTTATGATTTTTCCATTATTATTTTTATTAGGTCATGATGGTGCAGTTAACTCTGTTGCCTGGAGTCATGACAAGAAGTGGTTAGTTTCTGCATCAGAAGACAGAACTTTAAGGGTCTGGTCAGTCTGCAATAAGGAACCTGCCCTAATTCTGGTAATTGGAAACTTCCATTGGTTTGGACACAGAGAACTGTGTTTTGCACTTTCATCTACTTCCGTTTTAAAAGCTCTGCAGAAAGAACCAATTTCTAGAACTGCTGAATGGTGATATAATGACCTGGGTGATCTCCATTGACTTCAAATTAGGTTTTCCTCATGATAATTTAGGAAAAAAAAAATCAACCTTGGTAAAAAAAACCAAACAAACAAACTAGTGGGCATGTCTGGAACTTTTGGTTTTATTGTCTGGTCTGTACATTCCATTTTCATTGGCTCAGCTCTGCTTGGCTTTAGTCTACTCCCCAATTCAAAAAGAAGTTCAAAGGATGAAGCTAGATTGTATTAGATTCAATTGACTACAGATACAATCAAATTTACTGCCAGCTAATTTAAGCAGAATGAAACCTTTATTTTGAGAGTAATAGATGTCAAAAATAGGAAGGGCCACTACGTAGTAGTTTAACCTCCTGGCCTGTGATCAGGATGACATGAGGGAGGCTCTGCCTTAACACCAGGAATCTCAGACAAAAAATATTTGTTATGTTTGAATCCATTCTTAATGGATGCCTTTATGTTTCAGGGTAAAGAGAACTTCCATAAGAATGTACGCTTTGCACAGTTTTATTTTATAGATACATTTATATTGCTGTGCTGTGGAGCTGAATTTCATCTATTAAGTTTCCATCCAGACACAACCAAGGATGACCTAAAACGGTGAGTTCATTTCTCATTAACAGACCAGTGAAAGTACTCGTACAGTTTGATCTGGGATTTTGTCAGTGGTGAGGTGAGCTGAGGGGGCAAAAATATAACAGAAGATAAAAAACTGAACAAATAAAGGCTACTTGCAAAATATCTTTGTTCTGAGTGGAAGGACAAAAACAACTAGGGCTACAACACAATTCTTAGTTGATATTGTGAATGGTATATGTCTATTGATGATATTAAACAGTATTGAGCTGCATCCTTAGATGGGAAAAACTGGTCTATATCCTTGGTAGTTTTGCTGCTGCACAGAAAAACATACCAAGCACAAGCTTAAATATGTTTAGGAATAGGAGTGCTTTCCTGGATTGAGGCATGACCCTGATATATGGAACTTCACTGAAATGAATGGTCAGGCAGAATTATGTAATATCTTTCTTCCATAATCTGATTATCTACCTTCTGTTTTACTTCTTAATTCTTAGTTTATGGAGATATTCATAAATCAGTAAAAAGGTAACCCAAATTGCTACATAAACTTCAATTTCTAAGAGACAAGAACAAATGTACAGTGTCCAGCTCAGTGTACCCACAACACCTACCTGAATTTTAAATGACTTGCACTTTGAATTGAACATGTATAGGACATGTAACAAATGCACTGTGTCAAAAAAAAAATTCTTAAATATACTAAAGTTCCTCTTTTTTTTTAAATAATGGGTACTCTTCTATTTTCCCCCCTCTGTTACTTTGGTTCAGTTTTCTCCTAACTTATATTTGATGAATCCCAGTTTACTCTTGGTTGATTTGCTTTCTATGTGAAATTCTACCTGGGCCATGCCCTGTGAGGTATTTATCTGTGTAGCAGTCTGCAGTGTAGAAACAAGGTACTTCAGCTAACTCAAACAATTGATCTTGCATTTGGGAGCAACTTCACTGTTTCAATCAGCCTCTCTTAGCAGGGTAAATTGGACCAAAAGAAGCTTCATACTGCCTTCATTAGATTGTACCTATTATCTCAGTCAGCTTACTTAAAGTTAGCTTGGGTAGGTTTACCCAAAGAGAGAGATCAATCATTTGTTCTTTATTGTAGGTTTGACGCTGGCTAAAAGCACCAGGCACCCACAAGAATCGTAACAAAGGGTTCATGAGTTGAGATAAGGATTAGGGGGAAAAAAACACTCTAAGGCAAAACAGGTTCAATACTTAAAAAATTTTGAAAAAGAAGTAAATTTATCTTTTACAGAATTAAAAGTAAAAAGGGTAATGAGAACTAAAATAAACCTTTAGATAACTTTTTTTCTTCCCAGCCCCTCCCTCTTTCCCACTGACCACGCAAGGAGACAAAACATGGGATTTTGCTCAGTCTTTCACTTCCTAAAAATATTCTTCTAAAATCTAATCTAAAAATGCTTAGGGAAAGGAGTTTCTTTCCTCTGCTATGCTGTGGGATCCTTTCCACGGGAGATAGTTTTCTGTGAACTTCTTAGCGTGGTCTTAATTTTCACGAGTAGTTGTCCCGCCCAACCTGCTGTAATGTGAGTCCCTCCCATGAGCCAAGCATTCTTCCCAAAAACTGCAAAGCATGGGTCAGTTTAGTTCATTGGGTTTAGTCATTTAAGGAAAAGCTGTTCCAGTTTGAAACCAAGGGTTCTCTCTCTCTCTGTTTGAGTTCCTCACTAGATAAAAGCTTTTCAGCATCCACATGCTCCAGCGTGAGCACTTTTCCTCATTGGCTGCAAGTGGATCTCTGCATCCCCCCATGCACTTAATAAATTACAGGGAAACAGTTTGTTGTATTATAGTCCTCACCAGGGCTTGTAGAAAAAAATTCAGCTCCAACGCCCTGGGAACCTCCTCCCTCTCCTTCTTTTCACTGACCTCGGTGCCGCCATGTTGGTTCTCCTCATGTGTCTTCACTTTTTCATTTTCTCTGACTCGGAAGAAAACTGTTGTCCATAGGTATTACTGTTCTCAAGTTCTATCAGTTGAAAAGTTCTTATAGAGCTTCACAGTGCTGAAGAGGTTGATCTCATCTGTGCTTTGTGTCGGGGAATTGTTCACCATGTTTTTGTCACTGGCCGCGTGGTCCCTGCCAGCACCGCATGGGAGGTCCTGGTGCGCCAGGGGCTTCCTGGAGTCGGGTTGCTTGGGAATGCAGCCCAAAGCAGGTGGTAAACTCCATGTAAGGCTAAATACCGTCACAAGACCGATAGCCAACAGTACCATGAGGTACTGTTGAAAAGAACTTTGAAGAGAGATTTCAAGCCTTGTGATGGAGGTGGCAGCCCGCAGACGGTGTGAGGCCGGTAGTGGCCCCCACCCTGCCGGGATGGGCCCCGGTGGCTGCCTCATCACCCCTTGGAAGAAAAAAAAAACCAAACCCTGTGTTTTTTCCCTCCTTCAGTATGTCATCACAAAGTGTTACCAACTTCTCTAATTGGGCTAGCAACCTGCCTGTCGTCAGAGCCTTCAGCGATTGGCTCTGTGCCAGACATAGTATAACCTTCAAGTAGTTTCATCTTTCAGAAGCTGCCCCTGTGGCTTCCTCTCCCCACTAAAAAAAAACTAGACTGTTTTAAACTAANTTTTTCATTTTCTCTGACTCGGAAGAAAACTGTTGTCCATAGGTATTACTGTTCTCAAGTTCTATCAGTTGAAAAGTTCTTATAGAGCTTCACAGTGCTGAAGAGGTTGATCTCATCTGTGCTTTGTGTCGGGGAATTGTTCACCATGTTTTTGTCACTGGCCGCGTGGTCCCTGCCAGCACCGCATGGGAGGTCCTGGTGCGCCAGGGGCTTCCTGGAGTCGGGTTGCTTGGGAATGCAGCCCAAAGCAGGTGGTAAACTCCATGTAAGGCTAAATACCGTCACAAGACCGATAGCCAACAGTACCATGAGGTACTGTTGAAAAGAACTTTGAAGAGAGATTTCAAGCCTTGTGATGGAGGTGGCAGCCCGCAGACGGTGTGAGGCCGGTAGTGGCCCCCACCCTGCCGGGATGGGCCCCGGTGGCTGCCTCATCACCCCTTGGAAGAAAAAAAAAACCAAACCCTGTGTTTTTTCCCTCCTTCAGTATGTCATCACAAAGTGTTACCAACTTCTCTAATTGGGCTAGCAACCTGCCTGTCGTCAGAGCCTTCAGCGATTGGCTCTGTGCCAGACATAGTATAACCTTCAAGTAGTTTCATCTTTCAGAAGCTGCCCCTGTGGCTTCCTCTCCCCACTAAAAAAAAACTAGACTGTTTTAAACTAACACACTCTTGAAGTCTAGTGCAGTTTATTTTTTCCTTTATTTGAATAAAGTACTTGTGGAACCTACAAAAGGTTCTTGAATTAAATTGCAAAACACTGTATATTATCTTCTGCTGCACCATCACTGCTAAAGTAGCTCTGATGTCCATCTGAAAAGATCAGCAGACCATTGTTTGAGAATGACAACGAAAGGAAAAAGCAAGTCATTAAACATTTTTCTTTTGAACAGATCTGGCTGATAGCCATATTGCTCTTGTCCAATGATCTCAGTTTTGCAAACTTTTAGCATTGTTGGAAAGGATCAGTAATGATTCCTACAAGCACGTCATGCATGGACTTTTGTACTTTCATTAGACAGACGTGCTAAAATGCAAGTATAATATTGGCTGTTACACAGGAATTTTTTTAACACTGTGCAGACAGTGTCCAGCAATGGCTAAAATCCTGGTGTGTTATCAACGTGGTTTTGATCACTAGTCTGAAACACAGCACCCTACAAGCCACTATGAAGAAAATTAGCTCCACCCCAACCAGACCCAGTACAGTTGTTATTAATTCTCTATTCCTTAGGTGACTTCTCTGAAAATCACCCCCTTCTTGCCTCACATATCCGTATCCATGGAGTTACGTTTTCTGTTTGCTTTAAGAACAGATCCATGTTGCCTATGTGGATATATGTCAGTAAAGAGAGAGTTCTAATCAGATTGAATAACAACACAGTTTTGTGTTGTGTAATATGTGTAAAACGAAGCCATTTTCGAGATTTTGGCATGTTTGTCACATCTGCATGGGGCTGACAGGTAACCCATAGGACCTTAAAGAGTTTTGTGTATGTTGGGAAACAAAATTTCTTTGGAAGTGTGTGATCAGCCCCTTATTCCCCTAAGTGGAAATTACTCTTTCCTCACTGTTTTATCTTCATTGTCTTCCTGATTGCCCTATCATCAGCACATTAAGTGCTACACTGAAACCAGTGGCATATTTGCTTTTTGAACATAGGTACTTTATAGACTTCTTTTCTCTTCAACATTTTCAATATACATACAGGATTATTTTAGTGTTTCATGTTGATGGAAGATCAGTCTTCTGTATATGAATAGCATGTTTGTTTTCATCCAAATGAGTTTTGTTACCAAGTTCTTTAATAGAGTTCAGCAATAAGCCAAAAGATCTGTGGCTTTAACTTTTCATAATGAAAGAAAGCATTTTGATTTGCTTTGTGATTCCAATGGGAGTTTACTGGTGACTACAATCATAACTTATTTCATTAACACTAGCATTCATTTGATATTGTTTGCAGATACAAACAGAGGAGTGTTTGCAAATTGGTACAGAAATTTCCCATGACGTCAACAATGGAGATTACCAGCCTTTCAGCAGTAAATGAGTTCTATTCTTGTATCCTTTGTATTTCTTATTTTCTTTGTAGTTCTTTGGACTTAATGACATGGACATCAATTAAAGTAAGTAGCATTTGATTATTTACTACTCCTTTTCTATTAGAGTAAAACACTTGTAATTTTTTTTGATGTTGAACTTAATCCTTAGACATAAATTTTTAGTGCTGTTAAGATTTTTGGTGTTGCTCAGAGCATTAAATACAACAGAGTTTATATATATATATTTATTTATCTGTATTTTTATCTGTCTATATATTTTTGTTCCTTTAGATAAGTTTAACTTTAACACAGAAAACTGTGCAGATATTGTACTTACAGCTGGCAGCAACCGAGCATTGGAAGTTTTTGACCTCAATGCAGGCTGCAGCACAGCAGTGATACCGGAAGCTCATGTTAGATCAGTCCATCAGATCTGCCAAAATAAGGTATATACTTCAGTGAATTTTATTTGTAGTACCACTACAACACCATCAACAAAGAAATCAAAGGCTAAAAATAGAATTTATAGTAATCAATAACTTTTTATATGTTGGGGAGGTTGAGCAAGAACATGAGTCTCTGATAGAGTCATAGAGATTTCATTTGTTCTCTAGTGAAAAGGAGGGAGCAGTGAGACTGACCGAATGATCTTGCTATTAGAGAAGTGTTTATTACCCTTTGCCTTACTTGTGCTAGACTTTAATACTGTAGTTCAGCAGGAATTTTTCCTTATGTAAGTGTTCTCCTCTGAAGCTCAATCTGACACTGTGTGATTTATTCTGAAACTTTGGAAACAGCAAACAAAATGAAATTTCTCAGTACTACAATAGAATAGATGACGCCTCGTCCTTGCTCTTCTTTTTTCCTTGAAGACTGATTTGAGTGTTTGTAGTTTTTATGGTACCAAATGTTCTGGAATGCCTGCTGTGTTAGGTCTGGTTGAATGTGGTGCTTCATTCCCAGTTGGAAAGTCCTTGCTTCTGTGGGTTTAAAAAAGTTCCTTATTATTACTGTTGTAGAACTCTTTGTGGGTTTTCCTTATAGATGTGATCTGGTAAAACACTTAAAATTGTGCTAACTATTTCAGTACTGTTTGTAACACATATAGGCTTAAAGTTCTGGCTTTTCTTTTTGCTGGGTCAGCTTAGTACCTTCAGGTTATTTAATCAAGAAAAACTTTAAAGATGTGGGCAAGTATTCACTTGGGAAAAAACCTGGAGGTATGTGGTATATCAAGGAAAACTGACCATTTTGGGGGAAAATTATGCATCAAGGTTCTCTATTTTTTTCATAAAAAATAAATAAAATTAATACTTTAGATAAGTCAATAGGAAAATTACACATCAACTATTTTACTACATTGGATAGTTTAAAGTTATTAGAGAAAATATAACTACATTTTCTTTAAGATGATATGCTAAAATGTTTTATAGACTTATAAAAATTTGCAGAATGCTGTCTGCAAACTACGTCCTGTTTAAAGTATGAAACACATTGGAATCTAAGGTTAGCTAATGATGAGACATGATTCAATGGAAGCAAATCTGTGGAGTGAAACAGTTGGTGCTGAAGATCCCGTGCCTACACCCCAAAATTTAGGAAGGCTTTCCTTTGGACTTTTCCTAGTTGCCTTGTATGAACTGAATACTCATTTGTGATTGCAGTATGTATATATTCTTGAAGTGCATTTCTAGTTTAGATTCATGCAAATCAGTTCTCATGTTCCAAGACTGTTTTGTGATTCTACCTGGACAGTAGTAAGTGGGCATAATCATAAAACTTACTCTTTAAATGAATAAAAAAGAAAATCTATTTTGAGGGTCTTGCAGGACAATAGGGAAAGTATGTTCCCATTAAGTGTGGGCGAAACCTTTTAGCAAATTATTAAATATATAGGATATCCTACAAACCTAGATGATCAGCATGACTTTCTCTTATTTTTGGTTTTAGACAAAAGCAGCTGTAAGCAAGTATATATAATTTGCCATGTAATGACTTTGATTTTAAATTGTTCTTTTGATCTGTTCTAGAGGTTGTTTGCAGTTGCCAGTGCATGAAATTCATCTCAGCCTGCAGTGCGTTGATTAAGCTTATTATAACAGTCCATTGCTTTTTATACTCACTTTTAAGAGACATAGTAAAATGAAATGATTGAAATATCAAAATTGCATTCCTGTCTTAGAGTTTAGGAACATCTGAGATACCGAAATAGATGGCAATTTGAGATCAGACCACAAAGATTCAGAGGTTTAGTGTTAATAATATGTTTTTTGTGCTGAAAAACATATTCTTTGAACAGGAATCTGTCATTATGAGCCACAAATATTTGGATGGTATTATGTTCTGCTAGCACAGTTATAGAGTACACTCATTTTCACAGAAACAGCAAAGTTTTCAGTTTTCTGTTCAGACCCTTTTGTTTCAAAATTCATTGGTTCATTAGTTAGGAAGTCTACTTGATGTGAAGTCTGAAAAATGTAATAGGTAACGCCAAAGTTTCATTCAGTTAACTTTTTCCTAACCATAGTTTCAATGTTGGTGAAAGTATAAGATCACCTGAAGATATGGAGTGCTTTCTGATATTTCTATTGATCAATGCCTTTAGCATAAGCCAGCTGCACTGTTTAGATGATATAAATGGTGCTCGTATGGAATTAGTGAAAGAAAGAGGGATTCTGTAGAACCATGTCCTCCCTGAGGCCAAATTTTATGTGAAGGTTGCAATGTAGTTAGTCTAGAGACAAGCTGAGAAGCTATTACTGTGTTGGATGAGGAGGCTCATGGGGCAGAGGGATGGGATTTGTCTATCAGAATGACAGGATAGTTTCAAGAGAGTGTGGGACTATGCTACTTTTTGCATAAGATTCTCATAAATAATAGATTTTCATAAATTGATGGACTATAAAAATACAAAGTGATAAATAAAATTCAGCTTGCATATTATCCCAACTAGTATATATTTTCTTGTCTTCTATATCAATATTCAGTGGCAAATGTAGTTTGAAGATACAAGTATATGTATTAATAAAGTATATTACTGACAAAATTTCAGGGCAGAGAAGGAACAAATGGATTGCACTTCTTCCTTAGTTTATTAGTTAGTGTATTCTGTGTATTCTATAGCAAAGGAGTAATGCACAAAGTAAATGTTTATGTGTCTGTATAACCCTTTATTTTGGACTCTGTGACCTCTCTTCTTGACTGAAGCAAGGGATGGTGAGCAAACCTTTCAAAAGCACAAAAAAGGGTGCTCTGTAACTTTTAATGAATACTGCCCTTTGCTACTGTCTTTGTCTTTTTTATTACTCTTTTTTTTTTATAGTTATACACAGCTAATGTGAGAATGTTTAGACTTTGCTGGGATATCTGTTGCACAGTGCAATTTAATTCATCTCTTGGAGCAAGCTATGCACCAGCTTTCGTAATGAATAGAAGATTCCTGGCAGTCAAATACTGATTGCAGGAAATTACCTTGAAGTTTCTGTGATGTATTCAGCCAAATCAAGAAAGTGAATGGTAAAGAAAGGAAAGAAAATGTTTTAACTGTTTTAGTTTGGTTCCCCGGAGAAAGAAGTTTGTAGCCACCAGAAAGGCTGGGACTTGCCAATGTGGATGTTAAAAAATCAGAGGTTTTAAACTGGATTTAATTATTTAAAGGTATGAAGCCAAAATTAGTCTTGTTATGAATGAATGCAATTGCTACTGGAGTCAATGGAAATTGTACGCTTAACCCAGGGCTAAACATGTCTTATAATTAATGGTTGAACTAATCTTTGCTCCCTTCCTTTCACTGCCCTTGTTTTCTTCCCTGAACATCCCGTAATGTCTTGTACAATCACTAAGAGATCTTCGTCTGCTTCACATGATGGATCCATACCCTGATATTTAGTAATCCCCATCCATCTGTGAGATGACCCAGATAGCCTGTCTCACTGACCATCCTGGTGTGTCACCCCTGGACCAAAGGGCTCATGGCTGTCCTGGGACAGCACTGAGAGGAGTTGAGGCCATGCTCGATTTCTCTGACTGGGTTTTGGGACTTCCTTCACATGCCAACTTTCCTCTTCGCTCCTTTGTGTGTGTGCAGACAAGCTTTTCGCACATAATCTAACAAATATTTACTGTTTATTTCTTAGATGGACTAAATTCTCCACTGAGAGGGTGGTTGGTCACTGGACCAGATTCCCCAGGGAAGTGGTCCCAGCACCAAGCTTGTCAGAGCTCAAGGAGCATCTCAATGATGCTCTTAATCATATGGCATAATTCTGCAAGGAGCGGGGAGTCAGACTCGATGATCCCTATGGATCTCTTACATCTCAAGATATTCTATGATTCTATAAATAATTAATGCCATGAGAATAGTTAGCTGAAACGGATTAACTGTTTTACAGGGATCGTCCTTCAGCACTCAGCAACCTGAAGCTTACAACCTTTTCATGACCACAGCTGCAGGTGATGGCATCAAACTGTGGGATTTAAGAACACTGAGGTAAGAATGAATTAGGTACCTTGGAATAAAAAGCCATGCTTTATCTTTATTCAGAATTGTCATAATTGCTCTCATATATCAGTAGAAATTTAGATGTGGAATATGAAGTACAGGCTAATTGAAGTTTACTAGTTTTTAGAGACCAAACATAGTGCTCATTCCTCAATTATAGTTAGTTATGTGGAACCCATTAAATATTTAAGGTTTATCACCCATGATTACCCACCTTTGTAGATCTAATAATATATGTATATAAAGTGCACTGAACTGAATGCTAATGGTATTTCTTAAACAGCATGCCATTACTGCTAAATGAAGTAAAATCTATGATCTATCTTAAAATATAAGCCAATTGCAACATTTTTATAAACCATGTATGTAGTGCTATAAATTTGCATAATACATTACCATAAACTCAGAATTAAATGCTACACTGTTTCTAAACACATTTCAGTGTTGTACTTGGGAAAACCTCAGGACAAAGGAATAGCACATCAAGGAGGGAACGTTGATCAGGAGAATTAATACCTGGGGCAAGCTCTGCTGTGCAGGCCAAAAGAATTATGTTTGAAAGAAAAGGGGTCTGGGCAGGAGGGTGTTCTGTGTGTGTAAACATAGCTATGGAAAGATGTAATATAATTTTTCTAGTACTGCATTTTCTATTTGGGCAATGCTTAATGACCCTTTCATTTATTTCCATCTTTCTGTGGTAAGAATACATTAAATCTATAGGGGGCATATATGTTCTTTCCAAAATCATTGCTGTATAACCTTCACTCAATGCCAGAAAGTAATGAAACTGGAGACTGCTGGGGTTGGAATATGTTACCTTCTTATGTTTTTCTAATAAGCTGCTCAAACTGTGTTGCTGAAGACTAATGAAAAAGTAGAAAGCTTTTCACAGATCACTTATCTGTCTCTTTGTTTCTAAATACTAACATAAGTAAAGTCGGTGAATGGTAAAATAGTTAAAGCGTAAAATCTGGGCAATCAATTAAATGAATATGTCTTGAGAAGAAGGGACAAATTTATGTATGTTCTTGCTGTATATTTAATTTGGCTAGGTCAGTGTATTCTAATGTCCACTGCATTCTATTAGCCAAGCTTCAAAAAAAGTAATTCAGGTCCTTAATGACAGATATTTTAAGGGTGCTTGTGAGGTACTATGTATATGTGTGTGTTTGTTACACCTTACACGGTGATCACTGGTATTAACTCTGGTGGAGAAGAAATAGAAAAAATAAATCTTTGTTTTTCACTTGCTAGCAATTTTCAAGGAAAAAAGGAAAAACAAATCAAATTTTTTAAAATGAAATTTTCTGCCATTGCTCAGACCAGAGACTGAGTCTTCTATATTTTAAAGTCTGTTCTTGAGTTCTCGAAAGGAGTAAAACTGTTCAATTTTTCCTATGTGTTCACCAGGTGTTTTTGACATAAATAAATTTAAAATGTCTAGGTTTGGAAAGCTCTGTTTGAACTTGGAACAAGTCTCTGCTGAAGTGTTAGGTCTACTATAGTTACACAGACTGTACACTTTTGCTTATTTTTTTGTTCATAGGTCTTGTCCAATCAATTCCATTCCATCCCTTGCACTGTTGAGTACTTACAGGAGAGATTAGTTCCTAAACAATCTTATGGTGGGCCAGTACCTTTAATCTCTTAAAGTTGTTGATTTGTAAAGTTGGTGCATGAGCAACTGTTTCCAGTCCCTCTGGACTGACCTCTGTTTGTTTCTGCTTTGGGTTTGCCAGAATAGGGTTTGTTTAGTGAAATCTTTGTCCAGTGTTCTTGAAATATAGCAAAGGTAAGTCCACCTTCTCATTTATACTCTTTGCAGTGTTGTGGATAGTAACACTAACTGCAAGATGTCCACTTTACTGTTTGCTGATTTTGTTCTAAATATTTTCCCTAGACATCCACAGTGAAAATTGTTTTGCTTTTCTTTAATCTGTTTGTTGCCCTTGAGAATCTAGCCATTGTTACTTTATTTAAAAATGCTGTAAAGTACAAAATTTTGATTAAGTAAGGGGAAAAAATCCCTCCAGCATAGTGCTCTTCAAAGCTGCTTTTGGAAGCATGGGAAATAATTTACAGAATAATTCTGCACAATTTCCTTAGGACTCTTAGGGGGTTTTTTATTCAGTTTCTTTGATGATGGTTCCTTTTCTTATGACATGCATTTCTTTTCTCACAATTGATTGAGGAATCATAGCAGGATCTCAGGTTGTTTTTTCATCTGCTTAGATTAAATCTTCAAACAGGTTAACCTGGCCTACAACTTTATAAGTTTTGAATATATTGATATTTTTGCTCTGAGTTCTACAAAAATTTTGCTATCCAACCTGTGTTATCAAACTACATTTTTTTCCCCAGTGAAAGTTCATTTAACTCTTCTTATGTTCTTGAATTCAGTGAAAGTATTTTGCAACTTCAATTTTCATCATCTTTTCTGGATAAAGCTGTGAATTTGTCTGTCTCTTTCACTATTGATGATCTGGAGGCATTCCAACATTTCTTCAGAGAGTGCCAGAAAGTCTCATGGGTTCCTCTGAAGGTGGTACAAGAAAAGACACTTTAACTTTCTGATGTTGTCAGCCAACCTCACACAGCCAGGTCATCTTGCCAATAAATGAGGGAATCTTGGACACAGCTAGTGGCTTTTGGATTTACTCAGACTCCTGCTTCATTTGCTTTGAAATGCATGGATTTTTAAAGTTTCATCTGAAGATTTTGAATATTTTTATACTTCTCCTGCATTCTCCTCGTTTATAACTAAAGCTAAGAAAAGCTCCAGATGATCTACAAAACAGACTTAGGAATAAAAAAGCAAGGAAAATAGTTTTTCTTGGAAGAAGAAAACTATGGCTACTCTTCTTCCAGGTTAGGATAATGAACTATGGGACCTTATGAATACGTGCTTTAGAGTAAGATAATGACTTTTGACCAACTCCCAAGACATTTTGAAGAGCAATTTAAGTCTACATTGTCTAAAAGAATGACTGCTTGGAGAACAAGTAAAATTACTTTCTCTTGTGTCCAAGGTGAAAGCAGTGAACACAGCAGTTAGGCTGAGGTGTCGTGGAAATCTGAATGAGAAGAATATTATAGCCACCAGCTTCAGGATTCCCAAAAAAGACTCAGAAAAACATTTAATGATCAGGAGGTAGAAAAAGTTGATGCATTCTTACATTTTTGAAGAAGTTGAAGTGTTCTTTGTGATGAAACCTTGTAGACTCTCATTTGTCTGTAAGGCATAAGAAACTTTACCGTTCTTTCTCATTCTGCTGTGTGTATTGAATGCATTTTGGAGACATCACTACTCTTTCTGAAGTCAGGAATCTAGCATTGAGTCATACTCACCTGTACCTGTTGTCTCCACCATTTAAATTTTCTATCTCAAAAAAGTCTGAATTGGAATAACACAAGTTGCTGAGTCCTTTACACCAGACTCTGACCACAGAGGCCAGATATATCAGAAAATTCCAATACACTAAGCCTCCTTGTCTGCCAGTCCTGCCCGTGTTCAGTGGCTATACTCATGAATGTGTAGGGCAGTGAGATGTACTTTGGCATCCCAGTGCAGTAAAACCAATGCATAGAAAGCATGTAGAAACTTATGAATTAATGAACATTCCATTTCCTTACACAGTAAACTCATAACAACACAAAGTATCAGACTAGACTAAATACCAGCTGCTTTAATATGTTCATATATCACTTAAATTACATATGACAATTTTTAATTCTGCTTTACCAGTCTAGATCCTTTCATCTTCTCACTTCCTCCCTCTTGTATATTAGATAATTCTGTGCTTTAAATGTCCAGAGGAAAGGAAATATCTTTCATTCATTCTGTTAGTTTCATTCTGAAACTATAAATTCATAGTGTTGCCCTCTTCACTTCGTTAAATGCATTTAGAATATAGAATAAACACCTAGTAGCACCAGCTCACATGCACTAGCAAAGTTACATGAATACAGATATCTTCATGACTGGCTGATAATGAGAAATATTGTGTGTCCTGTTTTCTGCAGCTTCCCTTGCATGGTTTGTTCCAAGGAGTCCATTTCCTAAAGAGAGGTTTTAGAATGTGAAGTAGTGTAACTTTTCTTGCCCAAGGCGAATTTCAGATCTCGTGTAACGCTTTTAGGCACTGATGTGGACCTTCCTTGCTCATCAGTAAATTATGGCTAAACCCATAATGCAATAAAGCTTCATCCTTCTTTGTGTCAGTAATTGTGGCCTGGCTTGACCTCAGATTTTCAGATGTATCTTTACTCAATTTGTGAGCTGTGCTGTGAGGACACTCTCTGTGCCACTGGGCCTTAATTGCCCTGCCCCTGCTCTGCTCCTTGTTCCAGGCTGTAGAAGTCTGTAGAAATGAGCTGACAGAAGCTTTATGAAGTTCAGCAAGGGGGAGTGCAAAGGCCTCGTGGCACCAAATACAACCCCCAGGCACCAATATATGCTGGAGGGGGCAACTAGATGGAAAACAGCTTTGCAGAAAAGGACACCAAGAAGACCATGAGCCATAAATGTGCCCTTGAGGCAAAGAAGGCTTATGATGTCCTGTGCTGTATCAGGAAGAGTGTTGCCAGCAGGTTGTGGGAGGTGATACCTCCCCTCAGTTTAGCATTGGTGAAGCCACACTGGCTCTATGTGAGCAGTGAGTTTGGATAAGATGGCCTCCAGAGATGCCTAACAACCTCAACTACGATGTCATTTTGTGATTCTATGAAAATAGCATTTGTTCTTAACTTGCCACAGAAAAGGTAGGGTATGGGAAGCTGGGGGAGCTGATGTAATATTGACTAAGAGAGCAAGATGTACAATAACAGCTGAAATTGAAAATTAATTTAGAAGGCAGGAAAGGGACAGTTGTGCTGTGCTGTCAGATGTGCTGTGCTTATTATCTATGCAGAGATAGGGAGAGCAGGGAAGAGAATACAGCCCAATTTGGAAGTCTGGGATGCTACTATGGTAGAGTGAGGAGGAAGATGTGGTAGGTGCTAGATTACTGTTGCAGGTGATAAGAATAGCAGGGACAAGGTGTTAGGAAGAGCTCCCAACCTCAAACACACTAACACCTATGGTGGCAGGAGCTGCCTGCCTCTGACTCACACTCTGATCAGCTGAGAAATGGAAGTTCAGCTGTTGAACTATGCTGTTTGCTGCTGAAATAGCCATTTTTCATTTCCTTCTGAAAAAACAAAAAGTGCGGTGGGTGTTTATTGGACAGTGAAGACTTGAGGAATATTGAACTACTTGCACATACTGAATTGCTTCAGCAGAATACTCAGCTGAATGATAATGCTTTGATGTATGATCCCAGAGAAAATCATCTTCACCTTCTTTCAGTCTCTGAAAGAATTTGCCAATTGTATGAAGATAGTATTAGACATTAAGGCAAAGTCTCCAACTAGTGTTATGATGCTGTGCAACTAGATCATAAGCTCCTCTGGCAACATATTGTAGCAGAATTTCTGCAGCAGGGAACTCATCTCATACATTTTCTGACAATTGCACTTTGAGACCTTAGGGTCAGACATGCAATTTGAATTTTGAGATACTTTTCAGTTTGCATCTCCCCTGTGAGCTAGCTGCTTGACATCATCCTAAGCAAGATACAAATATACATATACTTAGAATTTGATTCCTTCTTGGTTTCTTATGAACATGAGGATCCCATGATTTGTTGGTTTTTTTTTTCCTTTTCCCTTGGAGATTTTGAGTCTAGTTATTCAGATTCTGAGGGATAAAAGACTGGCTGGAGTTCCTCCAAGTTTGGGACTGGAGATGCATGAAAGTATAAAGGATGGGGAACACAGGGATGTGGTCCCTGCTGGATGCTATGGTGAAAGCATGCTGAGCTCCTGTGTGAAGGGTTTGGTGTTTCAATGAAATGAAACCCATGTGTACAGTACACCTAAGGTAGCTACTACTACTGTCAAGTTATACTCACATTTTGCAGAGCCTCAATAGATCTGCTGGTGCTGAAGAGTCTCTGAAAAACTATCAGAGCTCTGGCACAAAGTAAAAGAATACAAATGAAAGCGGTTAAAAAAAAAAAAAGAAAATTTTTGTTTGCAGTTAATTTTTTTTTTAATGCATCAAGTAGAATGAAATAGACTTCTTTGTGAGGATATTGTCTTATTTATAAAGACACACATTCCAGTATCTTTCTCTTCCAAAGACAGAAAACATAGTACACTTTTTTCTAATATTCTTCAAGTTTTTTTCCAACATAAAAAGATACATATTTTGGAATGTAGACTTAAAGATGTACAATAGAGAACATAGGGAAAACTTGGCTGTTTTCTGTCCCATGCAATTACCAGATGTTTGTCATGGTAACCCCTGAAAATGCTTTCTGACCAGAAAAGCATTCTTAGGAGGCTGGAGAGTATGCCAGCTGGCCACGTAAAGCCTGCAATATCCAAAATAATTTGGATCACCACCTGTTGCTACTTAAAAAAAATAGAATGAACAAAACCAAAGCCTGAAAGAAGACAATCCCTAAAATAAGCTAAAATCATACACATAGTATGTACTATTAATTATAGGATTTTTTGACCACTTTTTTTTTCCATTGCTGTGATACCGGTCGGTATCTGGAGTTAATAGACTGCATAACAAAATTTCTACTCAATTCTGTGGAAAGTTAATTGGAATCAGTTTTTTTTTTTTTTTTTTTTTAATTTGTTTTTAGAGCAGGAATTTGAGGGGTTGGGGAAGTAGTTAAACTTGTAATGGAAAATATATCCTGATATAATGGAAAAGTTGAACAAGAAAACAATTAAGAAGATAGTATCCAGGATATTGGTTATTATTGTGGCTGTACTAGCACAAGAAAAAGGACATTGCTTTCTATTGCTGTGGTATAGCAGAGAAAAGATCAGTCAAACCTTGGGATCCTTTTAGTTCTTATGTATCTATTTATAGGTGAAGTATTCAAGTTATTGGTCACAAATACAGAGGGGCAAATTCTTTGGAAAGGAAGTTTTTTGCAGTATTTTATTACGAGACTCCTCTGTGAAGAAGACCCCATTGAGGAAATTATCTTTTACAGGCTCTGAAAATGAGGTCTTAAACACTTAGAAGTAGTCCTGATGACCAGTGCTCTACTTAAGGAAGAATGTTGAACCTGAAGATACCTTCAGGAGGGACAGTGGATATGAATTTTATTTTTCTCATGAGGACATTTCTTTCATGTCATGCTGATGTATCTTAAAAGTAAAAGATTAAAAAGAAATTTTTTCCTCAAATTCTCTATCAAAAGGCACTCAGAAGGAAGAAAAAATCTTCCTGAAATTTGCAAACACTGCAACTGAGACTCAAGGCTAAGTTGTGGGAGAAGTTTAGTGCACACAATGAATAATGTTTGGTGGAAGCCTAACTGAGGAGGAGAATCCTGAGGAGACTGCGGTAGCGAGTATTCTCCTTTGCTGTCAATAGGAAGCTTGAACAGAGGCAGGTTATTCAATAGACCAAATGTTGCCATTGGTTACTGAAAGTCTCTGAAGATTCATGCAAAAAACCTGAAGTTGAAAAACGTTTTTACATCTTAGTCACAGTAATTGGCTGTCTTCATAAGTTGCTTCTCTTGAACTACAGTGTTCTCTTAAATTGGGTTATTTTAGCAATTTTAGGATAGAACTCATCTGAGGTGAAGTGTCTGGTTACTGTGTGCTCAAAATGTCTGTTAATATCAGTAGTTTTGTTATACAGAAGGCAGTAAAGTTCAGAGTTAGGCTCTATAAAATGATGTATTTTCATGCATTCAAAAGTGTCTCTTATGCTTTGATAAGTGATAGCAATTAGATCAGTCATGAAGTCATGGTTTTGTTTAAGTATGTCCGTTTCACCTGGGTGAATGAAACCAGCTTGGCATTTAGTGCATTCTTACACACACATGCGTGTCTGCAACAGAACAATGTGGTATAAAAATTTAGAGCTTTCTGCACATGGGTTCAGTCGATTGAATTTACACAGCTTCTGTGATTTCACTGGCCAGGAAAAAGTGTATATCACAGGAGTTGGCAGGAGATTTTACTATTTCAAATTTGTTCCTGGACCTAGCATGCATTAAAAAAAAAAGAAAGAAAAAGAATATATGACAGCTGCATTATGGTGAAGTATGTGAATTTGTTTTTTAAGAAGGGTAGGTTGACAGCATTCATAATAAAGGCAAAAGAAGAAAATAGGTTATTATAAGTCTGTTTTAAAATAACACCTCAAAGGTATAAAAATAAGCTTCTGAAATGAGGTATATGTATGTAAATAACAGCTCTGAATGGTGTTGAAACTTGTATTAAAATGTCTTTTAATATTGAGGAAACTCTAAATTATATTTTTTTAACATTAGTTTTGTGGTGACTGCAAACATACCATGGTTCTTTACAACCATGTGGTGCTTTTTAGGTGGATATTAATCTCCATCTCATTAAAAACATTATTATTTTTAAATGGCCCAAATGTGCTCAGCTATTAAAACTTACTCTACAAGGCTTCTTGCAATATTAACATGAAAAGTAGGAAATTAATTCCTTGCATTAATTTTAAATCCCTTCCTTTAGACTGTACTAACACAGATAGGTAAGAAATTATCTACAGTTATACGACAGAGAGAGAGAGAGAGAGAGAGATATTTCTCACTTTGGAATGTTGTTTGGATATTGTCTTTCTTGATTTACCATATACAATAAATTAGTGTATGGAGCAGAAATGTAAATAGGCAACAAAGTTTAAATATTCAGATTTGGGTGTGAGAAACGCAAGCAATAATTATTTATGGTATGATTCCACATATTGCATCTTCATTTGATATAAATAACTTGAGGAAGATTTATAAATCTTTATGGAGCAGACTTTCACAACACCTTCCCCTTAGCTAACTGACAGGCATCACAGCTCCTCATTCCTAATTATTAATGATGTTTCTATCCCTGTAACCTAAACAAGGCCAAAGCATGGATTTGGTCATTGTCCTGGGGCAGTTTTGTCTGTTCATTTTATTTTTAGTCATTAATGTTCTTTAATGTCTTTCAGTTTTGACAAAATCCTACTGCAGAGATATTTAAAACATAATTTGTGGATTTACCTTAGTGAATTTGCAGACTAAGAAAAACAGATGAGACTTCAGCAGGATTTCATGAAAATGGCAGTAAAAGAGGTAATTTTTAGTTGGTGCTAATAACATTGACATTTCTCTGTAGGTGTGAACGTCGTTTTGAAGGGCACAGTAGCCGCTGCTATCCATGTGGAATTGCGGTGTCTCCCTGTGGACGCTTTATAGCCAGTGGATCTGATGACAAATATGTAAGTAATGTTTTTGCTTCTTTTCCTCCTAAACTATAGGAACTACTCATATTGTACATAAAAGAGTCTTTTCAAGCATGTTTCTAGGATTCATCTTACTATGCATTGCTGGGGTCTATAATACTTTCATGTAGTTCATTCACATGTAGCAGTTACATATGATTCATGATTATTTTGTCTGAAAAATCCCAGAGCAGCTAAATCTTAGTGCTCAAAGTAATTGTTAAAAGCTTGTTTCTCTGGGTTTTCATAATATTTGACTTTGAATTGTCATGTGCCATCATAGATGAGAAGAATGGTGTTCCCTGTAGCACAGCTTTATGTGTTGTGTACATATCTGACCACGAGGAACTCTGTAGCAAATACACATTAATTTACTTAAGCTCCCAAATACAGGGTGATGAATCTTTCATTATGGCTTTCCTATGAACCAATCAGCTGAATAAAAAATGAGAAGTCTTTCAATTAGAATTAGAATTAGAACTTTCCACACCCTTTGTGTGTGTGTTTTCTCCACAGACAGGTTCTCTTCTGAATCAATGTCAACCATATTTAAATTATTTAGAAATTAATTCTGAATACATGTGTATTGCTATCTTTTTGAGTTTGCACCTAAT
This sequence comes from Dicrurus megarhynchus, assembly GCA_013399195.1. Taxonomy (NCBI): domain Eukaryota; kingdom Metazoa; phylum Chordata; class Aves; order Passeriformes; family Dicruridae; genus Dicrurus; species Dicrurus megarhynchus. The sequence continues at coordinate 1,302,308 of VXAD01012343.1, forward strand.
TTTAATTCAGTAATGCCTGAATTGTTGGCAGGTGTTTTTCTTGCTGTTTGTGAAGAGATGGATGGTTGCTAACTTGTACTATAGGCCTTTGAAACTGGACTGCGGTTGGGTTTATTGCAAATACATCCTTTCAAAACATCTGGGTAGGAAAGCTGTTTAAATTTATTTTAGGTATTTCTAGGTTAATCATCAGAACATGACACAGAGTTTCTGGTCAACTTCAAATTCAGAACAAGAGGAATTTACTCTTGTGGCTAGTTTTGAAATACTGGCTCAAATCATGTGTGAAGGTTAGAGATTTTATTGGCAGATTGCTGGAGGTTTGGCAATAGGTATTGTGTTCTTGACATTTTCATGTTAAACATATTTTTCAAGTTTCTGGTAAATAGCATTTCAAAATGTAGATTGCAATACAAAAGAAGGGTTTTTTGCTTTGTCTGTGAAAAAATGCATCTAATATTCATCTCAGGTCATGATATATATGATCTACTAATATATTTATTTGAGGTTACTAATTAAAGTTGCTATTGAATTGTATAAAAAGAGGTGCAATTACAAGACCTTTTGTCTTCTCTTTTGCGTTAAAGTATTTGTTTGTAATTAGCGCTGATACAAGACAGGAAAGACAGCATGATTTTGTCCCTAGTCCAAATTCTTGGCACATGGTGGGTCATCAGAGGAAGCTGAATAGCTGGCATGCATCCTGCTCCAGTTGGCATGGGGTCCCTGGTGGGCACAGTGCCAGTCAATACTTTTTAGTGTGGCTCCTAAGTTGGAATTTTGCATAATTTGTATCCTATGTCTGTAGAGAACTTTCATTGTTCTTCTTGTCCCCTCAGGAAAACTGAATCAAGTTTTGGACTCTTGCTTATACTGTACTGTTAGGACAAAGTGCAGTTTTGGGACATTTTTTAGGAGGCTTCCCTTTGAAGTGTTGAGACTGGATATACTTTTGTGCTTCCTTTTGAAACAGAAAATTGAACACGGTACTGAATAGTCCATTCATATTTTTCGACTAATAACATCCTGACAGATGGCTTAATGTGCACCTGGGACAGTTTTAATAGTACCAAGAAGTCATATATTTCTGAAGGTTGTATGAATGAATGTCTGCTGGAATAAGCTGCATAAAAATAAGTAGTGTAGATACAAAGCATTATCTTCAAAAAGAGCATTCTGGAAAGAAGTTATGTAACTTTCTACTGAGAAGCAACCACATCTTCAGTCATCTTGGAGTTTGCTTTATCAAGTGCAATTCTTGCACCCTGTGGTCAACAAATGTGATTGATTTTAAAGCCAAAAGAGGCATAATTGGAATATCATTGAGAGATTTTGACCTTAAACTGCCTTTTGTATTTCACAATATCTGAAGTATTTGAGGAATATGTTGTCTACATTGATTAATAGCAAAATCACATTCCTACAGGGGATAGAAACAGCAAACCCAAATATGTTATTGTAAAAAAAGAGATGAAAATTCAGTCTGCCTTTTTCTCTACTTAGAGGGTATATGATCTGTTTTGTATAAGAGCTTGGTATAGCTTCTGTGTGGCTGAAGTAGCCACTTGGTTTTATTTGAACTGCTCTTGTGTGTGTTAGTGTGAGATTTTTAGATACTGTAAATTGGGGGTTGAAAGTGTTTCCCTAACTAATTACTCCAACTTCCTTAAAAGAAGCTTTATCAAGACCTGTGTAGGACCTGACAGTCTGATCAAACAGGTAACCAGTATCCTGGTTTTGAACTGTGATTGCCCCTTGCACAATTAATTGTGATTCGAAAATATAGAATGTTAACATTTCTGATATCAGATCTTCTCTGTATCCTAAACAGCCTAAGGTTACAAGTTAAATTAGTTGACTTTTTCTTAACTGAATACACATAATATTATAATTTATAACCATTTTACAAGTGGACAGTCTAATAACAATATATTAAGTATGTTGGACAAATTTACCCTAACTGGGTTTAGATTTCCATTTTGCCGGGCTCTGTACAAAAATGTTTACCTAAACATTTGTTGACTAAAGAAATCTTAGAGTAAAAGACAAAAAATATCTGGACAGTGTGAAATGCTACTTTTTATAAAAATAAGAACTAATTTTCTTTCTGGGCCTTGTAGTTCTATTTAGCTCTTTTACTTTATGTCTAATTAGGCACTTAATTTTTGTCTTTGGAGAACTTAGGGCTCTCTGAATAAATTCCAAGTTTCCAGAAATGAAGTAGGGAATGCAGAAATAAATATTTGTCTCTTTAATTGTTTTCAGACTCATTCTTGCTGGCTCTCTTTGAACTGTAGACTCTAAGAGGCACGTTTTGACCCTAGTGTTGAAATTGGATTTTCTGACATAAAACTCTCTGCCCATGCCAAATCTCAAAGCCTGTGTTCGTAGTTCACACGGATTGACCCATATCACAAACCCAGAAGTTTTTCAGCATAGCAGGTTGCTACATGAATAACAAAAATACATGGTATTATACGATGTTCTCTTCCCTTTTATTTACACTTTTCAACAAAATCTAGGATTTTGCTCACAACACTGTCTTGGAAACACATTCTAAATCCAAGATTAAATTTAAGCCTTCCAACTGTGAAGGCACCAAATCTTGAGAGAGTAGTCCAGAGGGCAGCATCATTGAAAGGAGTAGAAGGAGACAAGATAAAGCAATTTGGTGCCTATAGGTGGCATCAGTCTAATAATCAGTTGTGAATCCCTAAATATTAACCTTCATGCAAAATTGGTTTCAGAGTAAATTCTCATTTTGCAAGTGATGCTGGAAAGTGATGCTGGTCAGGGGACATGTCCAAAGAGTTCTGCAAATCTGTGAGGGGTGGCTGGATGCAAACTCAGACCTGATATTGTTTGCATACTCAGTTACTTTCAAATACAAGATTCTGCATCAGGCATAACACAAACTGTAGAGTTTGTTTATAGTTGACACCTTAGTTTTAAGTAGCTACAGTGATTGATATCCCAAATAAATGTCAGTGCTGCTGAGCAATATACTCTAATGTTTTACTGCCAGAAAAATACATTTCAAGGTTGAGCTACCAGCACTCTTTTGTTCTGTACATCTGCTCCTCTTGCACTGCACTGCTTCCTAATGTAATCATTGCCATAGAAGATTATGATATATTTCTTGACCCTCACAAATATATTATTAGTCACATTAGTCTTTCTGTGGCTCTGTTCTGATTTATAAAATGGAGATTAGCAATGGTCTCTTTCTTCTCTCCTCTTGTCTTTAAAAGAAGAGTTTAGATGAGGCCTATCTCAGTTTGTTATTGTTGTGATCAGCTGCTCCAATCTTATTTATATGAAATACTTCCATCCTTGTGTGTCTGTGGTGTGATAGGCTTTAAAATCGCATCTGATTAGGTTAAAAATTGCATAAAATGATCTAGAGATCAAAGAAGAAACACCCCAGGAAACCCCAAATGTGAATGATAAAATTATGTAGTTGGTTTTTCTCTCTTTAGGAGCCAAATTTACTGGAGCTTTTAGGCACTAATAATGGTAGGTAAAAGACTACAAATGAGGGAGTTGGCAAAGATATTCTGATATAGTTGTATGTAAATGGGAGAGATAGGACTAGTTAATAGTTTAGAATGCTTTGTTTCATATCTCTTGGGAGTGTATCTTGGAGGCATCACTGAGGTTTAAATTAGATATCTTTGATATACGATAAAGTATGCTTTAATACTTTATTTGGAGAAAATAGAAGGCTATTTTCTTTACTGGAAAATTACTTTTAGAAATGTATGATATTGGTATTGTACAGTATTTATTGCTTTGGTCTACGCTTCATACCAGCGGGCTTGCAGAACAGAATGTATTATATGAAGTAGTGGTAGCAACTATCTGAAGTATTTTAGTTTTCAGTGTGATTGGTATTCCAATTATATATTGCTCAAGTTTTATCTTATGTGTCCATACTGTTTAACTAAGATAGGCTTTAACAGGAAACATCTGGAGAAAGCAGCATTAGTAATGTTTACTGTGGAAAAGGCAGCACTGACATTGCTTGGCAGAACAAAATCCATAGCAGAGAATGAATGACAGGCTGTGACAGCCTCTCTGCCAGCTATGGATGGAGAAAATCTATCCCTTTCCAAAGAAGAACACAGTTTGTTTTTACTCTTGAACCTGAGTTTCTTGGATTCCTTGGTAGCGTGGTTGGCTGTTAGGCCAATTATCCTAGGAGTGAACAGATAAATACTGCCTTCTTAATCATACAGTCATGACTTTGGGTATGCTGTTACTTCACTGTCTCTTTGGGTATATCTTTGAGGATGACTGGAAATCTTGGCCTTGGTAGATTATTTTTTGAACCATGGAGTTATGTGAGTATGAGCACAGTAATTGTTCTTGTGTGCTTTTTGATCAGTTCAGGATATTTCTTATCTAGGCCACTACACCTCAGACCTGACCACCACAAAACCAGATTGGCAGGTGAGAGAGATGGAGGATTTTCTGCTGGATATAGATGTATTGTTATTTAATTACTACAGAACACCTTGTTTTTTTATCAAACTGAATTTTATGAGTCTGTAATTTGTTACTGTGTTAACATTGAGTTTTGGTAATGTTTTTGAGAGATGGGTGGAAGCATGAGAAATTAGCCTTTTTGCTAAAGAAAGCTAATTTTTTAAAAAAACCCCTGTGTTCAGCTGTAGGCAAAAAAGGAAGTCGAAGTTGATATGAATACCCAATGTTCATTTTGGAATGCATACAGCAGCGAGGTGCTAAAAGTGGATATACATATAGTTCTATATCCACACAAGCTCTAGGTCTCAGTTCTTGACAGTAGCTGAATTTTAGGTATCATTGGTACATCTGGTACAAAAATCTGATTAAAGATCCTTTGCAGCATCTGCACTTTTCAGTACTTCTGTCAAACAGTCAACACCACCACACAAACAGGAAATGCAATTATTGGTATATTTGATACAGAGGAGAATCTTAGCAGCAGTCAGAGAAGAGCCAAAGTGGGTGTGATACAACCATGCTGCTTCATAGTGAGAGGTGAGGTAAATTTTCTTAGAATAAAATCTTCAAGTAATAATTCTGTACTCTGACAACACTATGTGTCTTGTAAAAGTAAAGGCAACCTAAATTCAGTAGTGTGTGCTGCTACATAAATTTCATATGAAGACAACTGAAAACAGTCACATACATGAGGCCTTGAAATTAGCTAATGAAATAGAAAGCTGAATTGGCAAAAATTACTATTTGGAAGCTTCAGAGAAGTGTGGCTTAGAGAGGGAAATCTGAGATATGGTTTATGTAATCTTTTTTAGTGAGGAAAATTCAAATGTGTTAGCTGTAATTGCCAGAAGACTGATACATTTGAAAAATATCCCCTGCATCTTGAAAGATGACTGATTTCTATAATATTAACTACTTTAATAATAAAGAACATTTTAAACATTCACTGTCACTCGTTTTATAGTTATGTCAAAGGAAATCATATGGAAACTGGGATCTTATAGTAGTGGGAAGTTTCCCGTGACTACCGGAAAGACAGCCTCCATAAGTGTTGTTAAAAGGGAAAGGGACTCTGAGAGGGTGTACTGTACTCAACATTTTGGTGCCAGGCTTGATTAGACTTTCCATACTACCATGTGGTAAGTGTATAAGATATCTTGGGACTGAAGAGCATTAATCAGTGCTTAGGATACTTGTGAAATCTGTTTTATTATGTGTGGATTTGGCACTGATACCTATATTAAGGTAGTCTAACACTTTCCACTATAATTCTGTTTTCAGTTGCTTGTTAAGTGAGAACATTTTGGGCTGAATCTTTCCATGCTCAGTGTCTGCTTCAGGTTAATTGTTATTTTTCTTTAGTGTAAGTAGTTTAGGAGCTTTTTCAGCTTGAGATTGAGGAAAAATACATGGTTCAGTGGGATATGTGTCCCAGTATAAATAGGGAGTGATGGAGTGCAAGTCAAACACTTATATCAGCTACTGTGGGATTATGCATCAAGTTTGATGGTGCTGATGGAGGCAAATGGCAGTAATGCATTATTAATAACTGGAGATATATTTTATAAAAACATTTTAGATTATTTATTTTTCTATCAAGGGGCTTTAACATTTCTATCTTCTGTAGCTCATTTGAATTGTAGGAAAAATACTCACAGAAAAGTGATGGCATTGGCCAATCCATGCAATTAGATATCTTAGACATCAATGACTTTTAGGTTTTTTTGAACACACTAATGTTGTGTTCTTTTCCTGTGATCTGTTTGTAAAATACGCGCCTCAGCTTAAAGCCACAGCAGCAACAAAGGGTTTTCCTTGAAACAGGTGTGGCTTTTCTGATTCCTGTGCAAAAGCTGATGACAAGGAGAATCCTTCTGTTATTCTTCAAGTGTTTATGATTTGCTTTTCCCTCCTATCCTATCCCAAGAGGCTGTAGGAGTGTAAATAGTTTGACACAAATATATATGGCCATGGGCATATGGGGGCAATGGGAACAGATGGGAACAAGTTTCCTTTGAAGTTAGAGTGTGAGGAAACAGAGGAGAGAATTTGCAGTGAAACTCTGCAGATAAAGTGTCAATTTATCTAACACACTCTGTCTACCAATTCAGCAGAATTAAGTAATTTTCCATTTGGATACAAATACCTCTACTCAAGGAAGGGCCTTCACCCTTATTCCCTGTCTATTGGTACAAATGTAGAGAAGAAAGCAGAAGCTATGTATACTTGTAAGGTGCTAAATACACTGTCACACTCTGGGTTACTGAAAACTGACTACTCCAAAATTTCTTCAAATGTCAAGTGAAAGGAAATACAAGTAAGTATGTGGTTATGGGTCCAGGAAACTTCTTTGGAAGCTGTTGGTACAGGTAAATTATTTTTACTTTTGGCTGACCCTCAGCAAGAAATGGAAAGGAAATACCAATATCTACTGGATCAGTATTTTTATTAGACAAATTTGGTCTTAATATAAAAAAAGGGGATTGACTTTGGCTAAAGTCTAAGACATTATATGCACATATGCATTTTGGGTATTGCTGAGTGCTTCCTAGACTGTTTTGTTTTCTTTTTCATTACATTTGGTTTGCTGAAAATCTGTTCTACCTCTGTCATTGATTTCATAGTTTCAAGCTTCTTTTTTATTCTTCTGTGGCTAGTGTTATGGTATCATTTACAATTCAGTTACTGTTCTTTTATTTTTTTTTCTAAAATGATCTAGTAAGTATAAAGTAGAAAAACCATTTGGATGACACCAGAAAATACAGCAAAACTAAAATGATGGCAGACTATAGTGGAAGAACATTTATACTGGAGTTATTCTTCTTATGAGTCTTAGTTCTGTTAAAATACAGTTCTCTTTGGGGTTTATGTTTTGTTTTGTTTTGTTTTGAAACTTTTGAACTTAAAAATAAATGTACTTTCAGTCTTCAACCAAGTTAACTTTTATTCTCAGACTTTAGACTATCACTGGCTAGTTTAAATATCTGTAGCTAGAGCTACTGAAAAAGAAGCTGGTTTTATGCACTTTTATATGATGATTTTTTTTTTATCAGATTTTATTGTGTTTCATGTCAAAATACTCAAAAAATTACTATTACTTTTCCTTAAATCCGTTATTGGAAGAGAAGCTGTCACAATGTAATAAACTATGTAGCTAGAGACTCTGCCCCTTTTTCTGTTGAAGTTGAACCATAACACCTAAATATTTAAGATTTATGGGACTAGAAATACAGTATCAGAAAGATGTTTAGCAGTAGTTCCACTAGGATAGATTTGTAAGAGTGAAGTGCAATGGGCAGGTTGTGTTCCCCGCAACGTTCTGTGTGTTTTGTCTAGCAGCTGTTCCATATGAATGTACTCTTTGTAGTAAAGGTCAGAGGAAAGGGCTTTCCCATGTCTGGTCTTTCCCATGTCTTCCAGTGCTTCAGTGGTTAGCTACAGGTGGGCTTCTACCCCACCTGTCATTACTTTCCTCTGATCCACTGAATCTTGTTATATAATGTGACAATTTGGAAAAGTGCTGCATCCCAGCCCAATCTCTAGCTCGGGGCTAAGAATCATTTCTTGAAAGGTGGGAGGTAAGGGTTTGAATACTTTTTAGGCTGAGAAATATGACTACAGCACCAAATACACACTTGCTAGATTATAATGAAGCTGAATGACTGCTTCACAGCATTTTTTGAAAGAAAGGTATGAGATAAATGGTTGATTTAGAAACTGTGTGGAAAGGCAGAAATTACTAGAATACCTGGGTTTAACAAACGTTGGATTCTTGTTCCAAAAAATAATGAACTATTATCACGTCTATTTTACAGAGTGGAACGGGGACATAAAGATTAAGCCAAAAATGAATGTGGTCCTTTCCAAATTAAACTGAGAACGTGGAATGGAAAATTAATTTTTATTGGATAATTTTAGCAAGGTTCTGTAAGCCACTAGATTCTGATGGAAAAATTTCAGCTTCACTAACCATCTCTGTCTGTGATATGTTCTCTTGGTTAAAAAATGGAGCATGTTTCTTTGTGAATCAGAACATTTTGTGCTTTTGATTCTTGCTGTCATTGACTTTGCCTCTTCTTTGTTCCTACTTCCATTAAAGGGAAGGAGAGTAGGCTTGGAGAAGTGAGAGGAAAGCAACCTATTTTATTAGATCCTCATGTGTCAGTTATGCAGAGTCTAGATGACTTATTGTGTGTATCAAACACATGAATTTTGATTTCATTATCTACAGTACTGTCGCACGCGGACACAAAGGAAGACACATATACTCACGCTCTCACAGCAGGTGAAAGGCCAAGAAGAAGGAGGCCTCTTTATTCAGACAGTTATATACCTTCTTAACAATCACTGTGGATTGGATGGTGGATATTACCACCCCTCAATCACACTGGTCAAAGGAAATATCCATCAAACATCTCCGCCCAGGAGAAAGAATGAAAACAACAAGGACAGTTAGAAAAACATAGCTGTGTTTACAGAAGAGTGCGTGAGAACTTCTATCACAGAATTAAAAACATCTAAGCACTGCAGAAATCAGGGCGACACAGTACAGTTCCATTCTGTTTAAGTTCTTATTTCTAACAAAGTTCTGTACTGTGTTAATAAACCACGACATTATTTGTCCTGTTTTGGTCATTCCCAGAATTCCAAAGGGGATAGATATTTTCAATAGCTATGAGTAATAGGATTTGATTTTATGATGCAAACACTTTAAACTGTCATGACATTACTGAATATTTTGATACTGTTGAACCATTTTGACAAGAGGTCCTTGGGTTTTCATAGGGCCCTTTGGTAAGAATGACTTCTCCCTGTTTTCACATATACTCTTTCTTTAGTTAGATGTGTAGGAGCATCCTGTTCTGGGAAGTGCAGTGCAGCTTGTAATGCTTCGTGCTCACCTCTCACTCAGTGTACTCCTTTCCTTTCTGGAGTTTCCCTTCTACAGCACCTTATCTCTCATTTTCTTCCCTTCCCTTCTACAGCACCTTATCTCTCATTTCCTTGAGTCTTGCATGTTCCGATTAATTGTGTGAGCACGACTGCTGTAGTTTGTTCTGGAACTGTGGTGGTGGTGCTGAAGTACAACCTGACTGCTGTCGCTACACCTGATCCTTGCTGGAGTACAAAGGTCATTTCTAGCACTCTGTTCATGGAAGGAAGACCTGTTGAAAGTCTGGACAATATGATTGTGCAATATAGAGTGTGACAAAGCTTGGTATGGAGGAGAGAGCACAATATTACAGGTACTGAGATATCACATAAGTGTCAGCATCTGATAATTTTGGTACTAGTTGAGTCGGGGTATGATAGCATCAGAATGAAGAATGGAAAGCCAGTGCAGAAGGAGGAGAATGGATGGATGCGGTGTTGCACCCTGTAAAATAAGGGAAGGATACTATTATTTTAGAACTCTGAAGCCTTCTCTGTTTAAGCCTAATAGCTTGGCAATATTGTAATCTGTTTAGGATGTGAAGTAAATAACTAATAGTGCCTCTTAATTATTTTATGTCAATAAAACAACTAGAGGTATTTACAAGGAGCTTTTTTCCCTTTTCTGTATGGTAACAGCAAAAAACTTGAGCTGTCCTGCGTACAGACTGATTTTCTTAATACATGGTCTTGTACTTTCCTTTAGAGGAAAAAATTTCATGTCTACAGATACATCAGAATGCTTTCCTTTGCATAATTATATCACTTTTATCTTGTTTGGGCTCCACCTACTGTTCTGTTCTTTTCTATTGTGAGTTGATCATGTCCCAAGTGGTAAAAGTCACAGTAGCTATGTTATGGCCATATATTTTAAAACAAATAAAAATTGCTGCTTTTCTATCACTAGCAATGACTACTCATTATTATTATAGGTTTCCTGAGTTATTTTAGAATAGGGTTTCTTGAGATATTTTAGAATAGGGAGAAAGGTCTTACTTTTTAAAGGATTTATAATTAACAGGCATTTGCTGCATCCTTTCAGGAAGGAGACAATGATTTTAGCACATTGCTGGAGACTCTGCTACTTTCTCAGTATGGCAGTATCTGTGTGTAATGCTACAAAAGATCCAGAGTTTAAAAATGGACACCTACATTTCTGTTTGTTTTCAGGTACTCCATTTATGCCAATAGATGGTTTCAATTCCATATCCAGGACTGCGTCTGGGATATGTGAGGTTTATAAACTGGCTCCAATTAAGTAGATTTACATTTAGCTTCTTGTTTTGACTTCCAGTGAATATGGCTATGAATGGAATATTTAACACTGAGAACAATCCAATGATTTTTCAGTGCTGGTTAGGACTAGACAATCTTTGGTGTTGAATGCTAAGATTTGTTTTCTGAGTGGAGCATTAAACGTTTTTCAGGACTGGAATTGGTCCACGAATATTTTCATAAATTGGGAAGACTGTCAGTTGAGTCCACAAGTTTCTGAGACACATACCTTGGAGCTGTTTGCTGTCTGATAGGGGAAGTTCAGCTGCCTTGAGTCTGAATGACTAAACTTATTTTAGGGTACTCTCAGCAAAAAACTTAAGTCACAGAGTAATACACTGCTGTAATAGAGTCTATACACAGTTTGGTTTAGTTTATGTCAGGTTGTGTTCTAAATTCCATGTTCATTAACGTCAGAGATTTAGTAAAGATGATGGAACTTTAATTTTTTAATTGAAACTTTAGAGTTTGGATTATCATCTTTGACTATTTTTTGTATGCTTTACAATTTATTCTATCTTTTGAGATACAAATTTTATTTATAATGTACCAAATAAGACGACATACTATGTGTCTGTTTTAATATTCTTTGTATATGCATAGTCTATCTTACAAATAGTTGTTATTTTACTATATAAAGAATAGTCTAAAACAATCCCATGTGTCTGCATGTGATTCTGAAAAGCGTTTATTGTGTGGAAAATCTATACTACAGGATTTATTTCAAAACCTTTTTTTTAAATGTAAAATGATGCTGATTTAATATCACAGTGATTCCATTTTCATAGTATCAGTATGCCTATGACTTTCACTGAATTTTGGGATGGTTTCCTGATGCAGTTTTGCATTGGCACTTCTTCATTATTTGAGGCTGTACCAGTAAAATTTTAATTTTCTCCTCAGAAAGCACTTTTCCCTTTTTCTTTACAAAGGCAGGCAGTATACTTTTTCTCATTGATGATACCTGCAGCACTTGTAATATTATTGAATTGGTATGGAATTCTATGCTGGTCAATTAAAAATTGCAAAGACCTGTGTAGAAACTGAAAAAATTTTACTTAACATTGGAGTTATCAAATTTAGAAAGGTATTAGATTCCACTTAATAGAAAGGATTTAAATTCCAAAGAACACAATTTAAAAATATTTTAAAAGGGTAATTTTTTTACCTACTTCTTGAAGTACACCTAATGTTTAGTTATTTATGGGGAAAAGAGTGCATTATTCTTTCTAAATACTTTTTAAAAAAAAATTGAGTTAATTTAAGCATTTGCTAAATTATCCCAAATTATAGAAATCAATTCTAAGATGTTGATGACTTTTATATCTGTTTAGCTATGATTAAAATTTTCTAACTTCTCTGTAGGCTGAATATTTAATGTTCTATACTATATCTTAATGCTTCTAGAATGCGATTATTTTTCTAACAGTGAAAATATCAACTCATTGTTTTTTAGGCTTACATATATGAAATGCGTTCAAGCACTTTTTTACATAAACTGGGGAGACATACAGAATCTGTCATCAATGTCAGTTTTAGTCCCTCTTCTCCACAGGTAAGCCATTGCTTTTTTTCTCTTTATAATTAAAACATGTAAAATAACTGTAATTTTATAGTTTTAAAGCTGCAAAATTACAGAAAACCTCTCTCCATGGTCTTGCTCTTTACTCTGTAGTCTGCTCTTTTATTTACGTGCCAATGTGCTGTGCATCTATAGGGCTGTCCATCTACTTCCCACTGTAGTGAGGTTATTGTGCCATATGAGTTATAAACTCATGCAAAATTCCACATGCTACAGAGACAAATGCCCTGATTAAGGGCCTGCAAAGAAGAATTCTGGCCTGGGAACTCTTATGAACCTGTACATGTTGAATGTTGGGAAAAGGTTCATCCATGTCAAATTACCAGAATAGACTCTTAATTCAGGGAATGTAAGGGAGAAATAAGTAGGGGCAGGGAAATGACAAGGGCCTCAGGCTTGCTATCATTACTCAAAGGCCTAAAAAGCAACATTATTTTAAGTGTGCTGTGTAAGAATAAATATTGGAATAGCTTTATCACAATATTTTGAAAAACTGTTGCTGTTGTACTTTGAGCCTTTTTGATATCTACAGGTAAAAAGTACTCCAAAGTAGTTAGGCATTATGCAGTTACAGTTTCTATTTTTGTAGTGATCATTTTACTGTGGTAACAGCATTCTATTTCAATGTAATGGTTTAATTATAGTGCAGCAATATGTATAAAGAAGTTTGTTTTCTAAGTTTTATTTTGACACTCAAGCTTCCCTGCAGCTAGTTTATCATGTGAATTCTTTGTATACTGTTTTTAATCCTAGAGATTTACCTTCTTTGTTTTCATGTATTGAATTTGCATTGAAGCCTTATACTTTCTGCTTTTTTTCCTTACTCTAAAGACACAACAATGGTCACTATATATATTTAAGTAAGAATGCACAGTAGCTTCTGTTCACTTCATTTCCTCCTCACCACTGGCTATACTTGTTACTATTAATATTTATGGAGTAAATAAAATTCCTTTACTTGTAGGAGTATTGGAACATTTACATATCTCCTTCCGTTTGTAAATAAAGATGCTAGCACTTCTGTGATTTTAGAATTTCTGGAAATTTTATTCCTTATGTATATATTGCTTGAACTGAGAAATTGTTGGTTGCTGTCTTATGGTGAATATTTTGTGTTTCTGGGTTTTGGATTCAGCAATGTTATATTCAACCAAATGATATGGTTTATTAAATTTTACAGCCAAATTAAGAGCAATGCAAGGTTTAGCACTGAACATACTTCTGCAAAAAAGATATTGTATGCTATAAGAATAGAGCTGGCTGTACTCTTGCAGCATCCTGATCTGTGGTTGGAATGTATTTTGGCAGAAAATGTCTGATTAGATTTTAACTGTTAAAAGTCTAGAAGTTCAATTGCAGTAATACTATGAATCAAGACTTGGAAATAACTAAGTTCAGGAAAATCAGTTGTTGATCAAGGGGGCAGAATCTATGAATGGTGTAAAATAAATTTTGATTGTGGCTCCCAGCCAGACTGGTATGAAACTGTGCCTTGGGGCACAAACCCTTTAATACTGAATTTTATGAAACATCACACAGTCAATTAAGTATTATGGTTAAGAGCCAAATCTGAAGTTCAAGAGCCAGAAACCCTTTTCTTGAAGAGCTCTTTCCTGAGAAACAAAGCCTGTGGACTGGAACCAGCTGATGAATCTCCCCGTAGATATGGTTCTGGGGGAAAACGTTGATGTTATCAGGAACACTTTACTAAAAAGCAAGGAATGTGTAAAACTGCTGCTTTGAAGTATTACAGATTTAGTGCAAATTTGATTAACCAAGTAATTCTGCATAATAAGCACTTCAAAATGCTTCCTAAGTAAGTATTTTTGGGGGACTTACAGAACCAAAAAACCAAACCAAACCAAAAAAAAGCTGCTTGGGCTTTCCAACATAGAATTTAGCAAGAAGTTACATTCCAAGGTGCTAGGAGAAGCTGCTAAGCAATGCAATGATAAGCTTGTAGAGTAGAAAAGAAGAAAACCACAAATTAATCAGAAAAGAATAATCTCATTCCTTGAAAGAAAGACTTTGTATTAGGCAGTCAGCGTTTCCAATACTGGAAGATTTTTGTGCCTGTTGCTACCACTGGTTAGGGATTTAAAATTGACTCTATTCTTGTTTCATCCATCCAATGTTTGAATGAATATAATTAAGATTTATATTGGATTCTGAACAGCCACTGCATAAAGACCCATTGCATTCAACGGGAAACACTGGCAGGGTAAAGGGAAATGGGTGAAAAAAGAAAGTGGCTGATGAGTGAAATTCAGACATAGCTAAGCTTTCTGCTGTGGAAACATCCAGCCAAAAGTGAGGTGTTCTGTCAGTGCTCTAGTTCAGTTGTTGCTTGCCCAGCACCTGTCCATGAGGTAGCTTATTCCAACCATTCTTATAACTCTCCCTTGCATAAGTGTTCTACCAGAAAAGAGGGAAAAACTCTGCATGGATATAATGTTATTGTAGGGGGCATTGTTGCTTTTATCTTATGGTAATCTGCAATGATTTATAAAATGATTGCTATGAAAGCTGGAGAAGGAGAATAAATTAGAAACTTTGCATTTATCTTAATTTTCAAGATGATTTCTCAGTTTTATCTCCTTATTGTTACTTCCTGGTTTTCACTCTTTTTTCAAAACTTATATAGGCATAAACATTTATCTTACCAAAACCATTAATAACATTTCAATCTATTTTAGGGAATATACATTGAGGGTTATTATACTGTTTAACTATAATAACTGTAGTTATTAACTATAACATATTTGAGTCAAAGTTAAAAAAGGTGAAAGTCTTATATTCCAAATATAGGAACAATAAATAATTTCTGAAATGTTATTGAAGCAGGATAAAAGCAAATGGGGACACTATCGTCATCTGCCGTTTTTTGTGAAGTTGAGTATTGGTATATGCTGTGATGGAAGTTACTTTTTCCTGACAGAATCATGACATTGAAATCAGTGTGCATTGCTACCACCCTACTGAAACACTGAGAGGTAGTTTTCATGCTTTTGGTGAGCTCAGGCTGCACTTGCAGTCGGTCAGCTGGCCTGATTGAGAACCTTCTGATGCAGACTATGATTAAAATTGAGTGACAAATCAGAGAAGATCAAGAAAGAGAGAGACTTTTTAATTTTTTTCCTATTTAATGAGAAGCCAGCATGTTCTCATGTTTCTTGGTATCAGTTCTTAAACTCTTTGCTCATTTCACAAAACTGTTCTCTTTCCTTAAATATTCCTTATACAGTTTAAGAGTAATGCAGTCTTTGTATGAAGATTGTCTTTGCCAAAGATTGTACTGCAGTTTATGTCTGGTAAGAAGATATTTCTTTTACCAACATCCAGCCAAAAGAGGCAGTTGCATTAAAAAGAAAAAGAAGAGCCTCCTGCTGACCTCATCTATGAGATTTCTGAGGTTGGATGTATTTCTGTCCTTGTCTTCTTGAACTGTTAGCTAAATCTCTGTACTCACATTTGGTTAATCTCAGTGAAGTGAATGAGAATATAGAGTGGAAATTTCCTAAATTTAATGAACATACCAGTTTAATTTTTCTATACAAATTACTGAAGTATCAGTCTGATTAAATTTTATTAATATTTTATTTTTATTCACCATCATGTTCAATATCCTTCTGTTTTTCATGCTCAAATGTACAGATTTATTTCAATGGTATTAATCGAAAAATTGGGATGGCAGTTAATGCAATTTGTCCTAATCTTTCATGGGTTGTTCCAGATCAACTTGTAAATGGTACTGAAACATTCATGTAAAGCAGTCCAAGGCAGCTGCATCTGCCCTTTCTTATTCTGTGAGACTCTAAGATACATGAGAGGGAGAAATTGGGGTAAAAAATCTCTTCAAAAGGTAAGAGCACCTGGAATATTGTTGAGCAAACAAATCACTGTGACATGAATTAAACTTTGGGGTTTTTTTATGTAAGATGGTGCTTTTAAAAAAAGTCAATAGCAGTCATTGACTGATACAACTGTGTAGCATACAAGCCTGCAACATGTTAAAAATCTTGATAGCCTTCAGGTTTGGAGAACTGCATAACTGTTCAACTTTCAAACTTCCAGCAGTTAAATGGATTTAGAAATTGAGCAGAGAAGTGCTAGTCTAAGTATCTTGGGGGGGGAAAGAGGATCTTCAAGTCTACCCACCCTTTGGAAATCCTCAAAGTGGGCTTGGTTGCCTACAGTGCCTTGTTTGGCTGCTGTCTTTAAGCCACTGGTTATGTTTGCAGATCTTGGCCCTTGCTGTCTTAAAAACTGCTTTGACAGAAAAGAACATAGAGCTTTGGGCTGTCCCACACTCCTGCTGCAAGGGTGGTTGAGCCTGTGGAGAACCTACTAGTGTGACACAGCAGATAGCCCTGCTGAGTTCATTCCAGTCGCTGAGAATTCAGAATTAAGAGTTCATCACTGAACGTGTCTCTGTTTATAGAAAAAAGATAATTTCTTTTGCAGTTTCTAACAAACTCCAATAATGTTGTGTATGAATATAGCAAAATATGAGTTGATGTTGTTTAGTGCAAAAAATTGTTTATACCAAAAAATTCTTGCAAGTAAATTTGAAAACATATGAAGAAAGATGGCAGATTTTAAAAGAGAACAAAAGATTCTTCTGTAAGCTAGAAAGAACTATATAATTCAGTTTAATCATTGAATACTCAATCCATTTTAAGTGTGTTGCCAGCAAAAAACAGCTGTACACCACATGATTTTAGATAAATATGCTTGCAGAAGCAAGCTTCTCAATTCATAGCACATTTGTCATAAAAGCCTTATGGTACTTCTTACAAGGGAAGATACTTAATTGAATGGCATGGCGAAGTTGAAAGGGCTGGTATGAAACAAGTGGTTACTCAGCTGTTCTATGTGCATTTTGTTTACCAAGTATCTAGACAGGGTTCCCTGTGGAAAGGGAGAGGATTGGCTGGGAGTGGGAAGGAAAGGCACTAACTGTAGTCATAGAGATAATTTGGAGAACAGACAGCTTCTTGGAAACTGTCAGATAGAGAGTGAAGAGACACTGGTGGAGACTAAAAACTGGCGGGAAAGAACATATATATGGAGTGAAGTGATGATGTTGGAGAGATGAAGAGAGTGCCTACAGGGAGGGAGCGAAAGCCCTGAGTAAGAGGTGATAGCTGCAAGGTTAAGACTTATAGTTTCTGCACTTCTAGTTAAGCCTTCTTTTTGAAAAAGATAGGAAAAGTGAGATGCCTGTGATTTGGTTTTCAGAGCTGCTGAGAACCAGAGGTTACTCTTTACTTAACAGTTCTGAAAATTGGTGTGTTCAATGTCTCAGAAAAAACCCCAGCTTTTCAAAGGACATAAAGGGAAGCTTCCAGATGAGATAAACCTCACTTGCTCCCCTCACACACTACACAACTCTCTTGTAGGAGCCAATAATACAATATTGAAAGGGATAACTAAGTGAGCATCTGCTTTTCATGCTCTGTGAAGGGGCATGTAGAAAAGTCTTTTGTGAAGTGTATTTTGAATACAGTCTCCTCCTCTGTCCAGAGGAGCTGAAGTAAGGAAGCTTTGCCAAACAGGAAAAGCTAAAGGGCTAATGATTAGGAGTTTGTTCAGCTACGATTTTTTATAGAGAAGTAGGAATTACAATTTAATTACCTTATGTAGAACTTTAGGAAGCTGTCAAGGTATCTTATTTCTCTTTCTTGAAAAGTGTTGCTTTTAACTTGCTCAACAGATAGTTTCATAGCATGCAGTTGAACATTTGCTGATACTAGAAACCATTCTGGGGGGAGCTCCAGTTCTAAAATTTATGGGCTTTTCATGTAGAACAGGTACAAAGCTTCTTCCTTAATTTCATTTAAAATTCAAGCATTTGCATTCCAAGAAGATTCTCCCTTCTTGGGAAAAGAGTCTTTTAGAAATTTAAAGCCAAATTAATTGGCAGTCATAATACAAATGTATAGTGAATGTACAACAAATCAGAGCTCAGACATTAAAAATATATTTAGATGCAATACAAGCAAAATGAAGTGTGGAATAAGCTGCATTCTAAATGAGCTTTTGGAAAAGGGAAAGCTAAATCTTAGCTAACAGATTAAATATGAAAAGAAAAACAGACTCAACTTCTGTCTTAAATTAAAATAGCAACATAAAATGATTCCAGCTGACTGATGGAGTATGATATAGCCACACCAAACATCTTGGCCTAGCTCCTGGCTGTATCTGAACTGTGTTCAGCATAAAGGGGAAAAGCGGGAAGCAGAAGTTCTTTAAAGCTGCCTTTCGTGCCTCTTTTCTTCCAGTCTGCTGCATAAAGTACAGCAGTCTCAGAAGTGCTTGATTCTGCACTCCCTAACAAGTTTTCCTTGTGAGCTGACCTGGCAGCTGGGGGGACTTTTGCTTTGCCTTCTTGCTTTCAGGGCTGTGATGTGTAGGCAGGGAAAAGTACACGTTAATAAGGGGATCCTGTGCCCCTTTTTCTTATCTCATAGAAATCTGCAATCACCACTGTTCCTTGCTGCTGTGTTTCTGAAGAGTGGTGTTTGAAATGTTTAAAAATTATGGTAAAATATGCATTAAAATGCTGATATTGTCACCTGAAGGGACTGGTTAATCTATGCTTTTTCATAAATCATTCACAATGTATCTGTCTGGAATACTGTAGTTGCTGAAACACACTGTGACATGTTTTTTTACAAAACTGTAGCTGTATTCCATCCAACTAGTTATTTACTCATGTAAGAACATTTCTTGAAAAAAATAGATAACTTCCCTGCTGATATATCCTGCCATGCCATGCCATAGCATATCATACCACACCAGAAACAAACACAAATATGGGACTTATTCCAACATTTAATACCTTAATTTCTGCTCCTCTGCTAACATCTGGAGAGAATCACACTGACTCTGCTGCTGTCTTTTTCTTCTGTAACCAGGTAATGAGTGACCAACACTGTTAATGGCAGAGAGAAGCTAGATTGGGAGAAAGAAGAATGACAATTATGAAGACTCTTTTAAAATGTCAATGTGATATGTGTGTCATTCTTTAACCTGAATCATAGAATGTGTTGGGGTGGAAGGGATATTAAATACAGTCTATTTCCAATCACTCTGCCATGGACAGGGTTGCCACCCATTAGACCAGGTTGCTTCAGGGCCCCATCCAACTTGGTCTTTAACCCTTCCAGGGATGGGGCATCGACAACTTTCCTGGACAACCTTCCTGTGCCATTGCTTCACTACTCTCTGAGTAAAGTATTTCTTCCAAACATTTAATCTAAATCTCTCTGTAAATTTAAAACCATCCCCCCCCGGTCCTATCACTATCTGCCTGTGTAAAGGGTCTCTCTCCTTTTCTATAAAACACCTGAAGTACTGAAAGTCCACAATAAGATATTCATGGAGCTGCCTTTTCTCCAGGATGAACAACCCCAGCTCTCTCAGCTTGTCTTAGGAGAGGTGCTCCACTCCTCTGATCATTTTGTGGACATACACCAACAGGTCTACATCTTTCTTGTGCTGAGGACCCCAGAGCTGGATGCATTATCCCAGGTTAGGTCTCCTTGGGAGCAGAGTGAAGGTGGAGAATCATATCCCTTGAACTGCAGGCCATGCTTCTTATGCATAGCCCAGGATGTGGCTGGCCTTCTGGACTGTGAGTGCACACTTTTGTCTCATATTCAGCTTCTCATCCACAAGAACCCTCAAGTCCTCCTCTGCAGGGCTGCTCTCAATTAGTTCTCGCAGTCTCATGGCTGGGATTGTTCTGACCCAGGTGCAGCACCTTGCACTTGGAATTACTGAACCTCATGAGGTTCTTACAGGCCCACTTTTCAAGTTTTCCCAGGTCCCCCTGGATGGCATCCCTTCCTTCTCTTGTGTCAATGGCACCACTCAGCTTCAGGTCATCTTACAGACTTGCTTGGGGTGCAGTCAATCCCACTCTTTTAAATGACAAAGATATTAGAGACCACCAGTCCCAGGAAGGAACCGTGAGGGACAGCTGTCATTACTGCCCACCACCATAGACCTACAACAGTCTGGCTGTGCCCATCCAGCCAATTCCTTATCCAACCTTCAAATCCACCCTTAAAATCCATGTCTCTCTAGCTGGGAGATAAGGATGTCATGTGCGCCCTTGTCAAAGGCCGTCACACAAGTCTAAGTAGATGACAACAGCCAGTTTTCCCTTCTGGACCACTGCAGTCCCTCCATCATAGCAGGCCTTCAAATCCTATGCGGAGCAGCTAAGGACTTTGAGCTTGTCTAGTTTGGAGAAAAGAGGCTGAGCAGTGACCTCATTGTTCTCTACAGCTTCATGAGGAGGGAACATGAAAAGTGCTGATCTCTTTTCTCTAGTGTCCAGTGACAAGACATGTGGGAACGGTTCAAAGATACATCCATTAGAGGAGGTTTAGAGTTGATGTGATGAAACATTTTTTTACAGAAAGGATGGTGAAACACTGGAACAGGCTTCCAGGTCAATGTACCATGCTTTAATACCATGCTTTAATTTTTGGTCAGCCCTGAAATGATCAGGGAGTTGGATTAGATGATCCTTGTAGGTCTCTTCCAGTTGAATTCTATTCTATTTAATTGTAATTCTAATTCAATTTATAAATCAAGTTCAAATTCGAATTTCATTCTTTCTATCTCCTCCTTTCCCTAGCAGTATGTGCTGNGTCACCTGAAGGGACTGGTTAATCTATGCTTTTTCATAAATCATTCACAATGTATCTGTCTGGAATACTGTAGTTGCTGAAACACACTGTGACATGTTTTTTTACAAAACTGTAGCTGTATTCCATCCAACTAGTTATTTACTCATGTAAGAACATTTCTTGAAAAAAATAGATAACTTCCCTGCTGATATATCCTGCCATGCCATGCCATAGCATATCATACCACGCCAGAAACAAACACAAATATGGGACTTATTCCAACATTTAATACCTTAATTTCTGCTCCTCTGCTAACATCTGGAGAGAATCACACTGACTCTGCTGCTGTCTTTTTCTTCTGTAACCAGGTAATGAGTGACCAACACTGTTAATGGCAGAGAGAAGCTAGATTGGGAGAAAGAAGAATGACAATTATGAAGACTCTTTTAAAATGTCAATGTGATATGTGTGTCATTCTTTAACCTGAATCATAGAATGTGTTGGGGTGGAAGGGATATTAAATACAGTCTATTTCCAATCACTCTGCCATGGACAGGGTTGCCACCCATTAGACCAGGTTGCTTCAGGGCCCCATCCAACTTGGTCTTTAACCCTTCCAGGGATGGGGCATCGACAACTTTCCTGGACAACCTTCCTGTGCCATTGCTTCACTACTCTCTGAGTAAAGTATTTCTTCCAAACATTTAATCTAAATCTCTCTGTAAATTTAAAACCATCCCCCCCCGGTCCTATCACTATCTGCCTGTGTAAAGGGTCTCTCTCCTTTTCTATAAAACACCTGAAGTACTGAAAGTCCACAATAAGATATTCATGGAGCTGCCTTTTCTCCAGGATGAACAACCCCAGCTCTCTCAGCTTGTCTTAGGAGAGGTGCTCCACTCCTCTGATCATTTTGTGGACATACACCAACAGGTCTACATCTTTCTTGTGCTGAGGACCCCAGAGCTGGATGCATTATCCCAGGTTAGGTCTCCTTGGGAGCAGAGTGAAGGTGGAGAATCATATCCCTTGAACTGCAGGCCATGCTTCTTATGCATAGCCCAGGATGTGGCTGGCCTTCTGGACTGTGAGTGCACACTTTTGTCTCATATTCAGCTTCTCATCCACAAGAACCCTCAAGTCCTCCTCTGCAGGGCTGCTCTCAATTAGTTCTCGCAGTCTCATGGCTGGGATTGTTCTGACCCAGGTGCAGCACCTTGCACTTGGAATTACTGAACCTCATGAGGTTCTTACAGGCCCACTTTTCAAGTTTTCCCAGGTCCCCCTGGATGGCATCCCTTCCTTCTCTTGTGTCAATGGCACCACTCAGCTTCAGGTCATCTTACAGACTTGCTTGGGGTGCAGTCAATCCCACTCTTTTAAATGACAAAGATATTAGAGACCACCAGTCCCAGGAAGGAACCGTGAGGGACAGCTGTCATTACTGCCCACCACCATAGACCTACAACAGTCTGGCTGTGCCCATCCAGCCAATTCCTTATCCAACCTTCAAATCCACCCTTAAAATCCATGTCTCTCTAGCTGGGAGATAAGGATGTCATGTGCGCCCTTGTCAAAGGCCGTCACACAAGTCTAAGTAGATGACAACAGCCAGTTTTCCCTTCTGGACCACTGCAGTCCCTCCATCATAGCAGGCCTTCAAATCCTATGCGGAGCAGCTAAGGACTTTGAGCTTGTGTAGTTTGGAGAAAAGAGGCTGAGCAGTGACCTCATTGTTCTCTACAGCTTCATGAGGAGGGAACATGAAAAGTGCTGATCTCTTTTCTCTAGTGTCCAGTGACAAGACATGTGGGAACGGTTCAAAGATACATCCATTAGAGGAGGTTTAGAGTTGATGTGATGAAACATTTTTTTACAGAAAGGATGGTGAAACACTGGAACAGGCTTCCAGGTCAATGTACCATGCTTTAATACCATGCTTTAATTTTTGGTCAGCCCTGAAATGATCAGGGAGTTGGATTAGATGATCCTTGTAGGTCTCTTCCAGTTGAATTCTATTCTATTTAATTGTAATTCTAATTCAATTTATAAATCAAGTTCAAATTCGAATTTCATTCTTTCTATCTCCTCCTTTCCCTAGCAGTATGTGCTGAGGAAATCTCTCAGATTTCTTCCCAGCCCTGCATTAGTAGAAGGGACTGAATGGCTAATCATGATCCAGCCTAGGTGTTGGCTGTGCCCCTTTGTGGGAAGAAGGCATGTACCTTCTGATGGGTGTGAGAGCTGTGGATCATCTTATGATGATTTGAATGACTGAGCAAATTTGCAAAAAACATGTGTGAAATGTGTTTTTTTAAAGTCTGTGTTCATCAAGTTCAGCTGGGTTTCCACAGGATGTCAAACCCCTGCATCTCTGACACTTGCAAGGCTCAAAGACAAAGTCCTCAGTCTGAAGCAGGGTGTGCTCCTGAGCTAGATGGTTGCAAATGTTTCCGAGGTGAGCAATACCTGTTCATTTCCCTGTGGATGTTTTTTTCTCCTTGTAAACAATTTTAGAAATGCCTGACCAGTTTTCTGTGGAAAAAAATGGTAAAACAAGAGAGCTTGAGAACAGCAGTGCTCATCAGAGCAAAGGTCCATTGGCCCATTACTCTTCTTCAAAGTGGTCAGCCATCATTGTCTAAAGGAAAGCTTATGAGTTGTGCAGGTCTGCTCCTGCCAGGGTCCTGGGAGTGCCAGCCTTTTATGGCTGGGAATGGCATTCCCTGGAGCCTCAAACCACATGATCTCCTTCCAAGGACCCAGGGGATGTGTCTCAGCTCAGCCTGGGACCTTCAGTCCCATCTGAGCTGTGTCCACTTCTGACCTGGTTTTCTTGGTGAGCCTGGGACCTGCGCACTGCGGATAGCTGCTCTATGGACCCCTCAAACTAGGTCATAGCTTCTTAGGCATAACTCCAGGCATAACATAGCATAATTATTCTATTTTATTCTATTTCCTGTGCTCAGCATGAGTTGAATAAAGATGAGACTGTCATTTGCCTGAAATGCCAGGGGTTTTCAGCTCCAAAACCACTTTCAAGGACACGTCACAAAGATTACAAGTGGAAACAGGATTTTTATTTCTTTCTTTTGTCTTTCTGAATCTGTTTCAGAGCCAATGCTCAAAAGAATTAGAACTGTCTCACAGTTTTCAGATTATTCAAGTTTTCTTATAGCTAATGCAGACATGTCAAATCTTATAATTTAGTGGTCTTATCTGAATCCCAATAATGTGTTGAAATCCATTTATTCATTATTATGGATTACTGAGTACAACTTTATTTAAGATAAAAATTATTTTACAAGCCCGTTTTTCTGTTGGCATGACTCTATAGACTTTGCTCTCATGAGGCCTCTATCTTGTGGCTTTCTAAAGTGAAGGAAGTATTTTTGTATAAAAAATGCTTAAAGAAGAAAGGGCTATGTTTTTATCTAGAATTTTTTGGGACAAAGTGAAGCCTTTTGCTTATTAACAAGTTGGAACTCAAGTGTTCATTTAGAAAATTACTGAACTTGCTTAAGGGAAGTACAATTGCTGTGATGCAGAGGCTTTGAGAAACAAGGATAGCTAAATCCTAGAGAAACATCTGGAATTGTTCTCTACCCATATTTGTCTGAATAGGTGTATATATTTATCATCTATGTACCATATCCATTATACCTAGACACATTAAAAGTGCACCTAAAACTAATGAAAGAAGCACTTTTCTGATAAAGTGTGAAAGCTGTGAAAATCTACATTGAATTGGTAGTGCCAGATAAACTTTTTTTAAAAAAGTTGGCTTTTTTACTTCTACAGACATTTGATTAGAGGGAACAGTTTTTTATTAATAGGTTTATAATATGTTGTTTTCTTTACTTTCAAATTTAACAATTTAATTAATTATGAAATTTTGAAACAAGTGGAAACTATAATTACTTTGTTGTGCAACTTTTACTAACACAGGTCTTAAAAATTGACTAGTGAAATATGAATCTTGTTTCTCACTGTTATGCCAAGATAAATTTCTGGCAAAGGCTTTTTATTAGTGTATCCAAAAGCAGATGGAGTGCTCATAGTTTTAAATCTCAAATTATAAATTTGTATATTCAACTGAAATAGAGGTTTTTTTCCCCTTGCTTACAATCAAGACAGAATCATCTGTGGTCTCACAATATATATTCATGGCCATAAATTCAAGAGTATTTTTTAGGAATAGACCTTGCATTGTAATTAGGTGATAGGAAGTTTCCTGAGTTGTAGCACAAGTCTGTCAAGGATGGCTTTCTCACATATAAAATCTATGGATCATCTAAAGATTTAAGGAACCTCCTTCTTCTCTGTCATTCATTTTGCAGTTCTGTTTTCACTCATCTTTAAATGTTTTGTTGGTTTGTGTTTTGGGTTTTCTCTCCCTTTAAGCATTGGAAAAAAAAAAAAAGAGGGACCTTTCAGAATGTTGAAATTTGCTGGAGATATTTTAGTATTCAGAAATTTCATGGGAAAGGTGAAAATTAGTAGATCTACTATCAATATGAAAATGTTCTTCACTGCTAAAAATGTTAAAAGAAAAATTATTGATATGCTGATAGCATATTTCCCAGGATAGTGATGGACTCCACAGGGAGAATTATTCCTGAATATCTGTGGCAGTTCAAAAGTTTTGAAAGCCAGCCTTTCCATACTATTTTTTCCCCTGGTTCTATACAGTCTGGCATACTGAAAGCAATGAAAAATTATGTATAATATTAAACCTTTTATTTTAGGCAAGGGATTCCTTGTACAAATGCTGGTCGTGTGTAGGCAGTTTGAGTCCATTAGCTTTTATTAGCTCTGTCTCAGCAGTGGGCCTGCAAAGTCACCAGCTGGTCTTCACTGGTTTAAAACACATCATGCTGAAATGTAACATGTGCCATTGCAAAATGAGATTATGCTTTTCACAATTAAAATTCTAGGTTTGAGATAGGATAATGAGTGTGGTATAGGAGCCTTTGTAGAGCAGAGTAATTGAAATTTAATTACCCACTTTGAATTTGGACAGAACACCGAGGGTGAGAAGTCTGTAGTAGTTAAAAGCAACATCTGATTCCAGTTATCAGATTTCAGCTAACCTTCCTATATTAAAGAATTTTTCAAATAAGTGTATGATGCCAAATATAATAAATAGTATAATAATAAAAAAAAGGGAAACAGAAACTGTAGAGCTATCATTCTAAGAAAAGGCATATAGCAAGATTAAAGTTTATACAAAGAGTATGACATAAATGCTACCCTTTCAAGGGTACATATTTCTATTAGAATTCCTTAGGAGTAATACACTTAGAACCATCAGACAAATCTTGAGAACTTCCAAGAAGATGTACTGTAAACTAAAAGTCACACTATACATGGCAGCATTTTATTGTATCTGGAGCACGTAACATTCCCTCCTGTGATTCTAACTAGAAGTTGAATTCCTTCCATTCTATTTTCAGGACTGTTTTAATATGAAGTTTGATACAAAATTGAGAATTTTTTTTGTTTTGCTTGAGAAGCAGTCCAAAAGTCTATAGGAATAGATCAGTTATAACAATAGATTCCTATAAATGCCTGTCATGCCAAGAAATAATAGTTACAAAAATGTGATGTTTTAGAAAAATAATTTTTTCATTGGGCTGTTTTAGAGAAATATCTTTAGTACTCATCTTAAGGTTAAAAAAGTAATGAGGGACACCCAAGCTGGGGTTCATTACAGAATTCATAGAGATTTCTTAAATGCCTTCTTTGCCTTGCAGAATACTGGTTTTTTTAGTGTGAAATATGAACATGGACTACCTTTGAATTTGCTTCTAATCTAGATGTGATCTGAATGTTTTGAATAGGTTCCAGCTAGCACCTGAAATGTTGGCATTGCCTCTGAAATGAAACTTTTGAGGTTTTTCCATCAATAATTTATGTAAGCAGCTATGGTACTTACTGGGAGAAGTGTTTTTCACTTCAAGTGCCTTCTCTTTCCAAACTTCAGACTTACTCTATATTTGAAGGTTGGAACAAATTCTGTCTATGAATGACTCAACTTCAAAATGTTTTGTTTGCACTGCAGAATATGATACACTCTCCATTGGGAAGCTGCTAGTCTGGCATGTTTAGCTAGTTTTCCCGCTGACTTACCAAGTGTTATGCAAGCATTGCTATCCCATGACTTGAACAGCTCTTGTTACTTTTACTTTAAATATGGACACAGAGCTTTAAAACATCTTATAAATAATAAGGTCCTTCATCAAAGGTAAATGCAATATTTCAAGATACAAAGGTCCGTATGAAATAAATATGATTCCACTTTTTCTTTAAGTGTGAGTTATATGCCTTTATTATTTTTAAACAGAATATCCTTTTCTCTTGAAAATATTTAAATATGCAGTATGTAATTTAAGACCATGGTTTGTCTTTAGGGTTTGCTATCTGACAAATATTTTCCAGAAAAAGGTGGATTACCCAGCAATAAAATTAACTTTCTTTCTGTAGGCATATAGATATAGGGTGGAATAATAAATGAACAAAATATATTTTGAGTCCCAAGCTATATCATCCAGGCACATTGAGACATTGCAAATCTCTCAGCCCCAGAGGATGAGTACCATCCAGAGGAAAATAGAACCTTTATGAAATGGAAGCAATGCTGAATTAATAAAACCCCTTGTTATCTAAGTCAGGTTGTGTATTATGGAGCTGTGGTGTGTGTTAGAATGGCAGAAATCTTTCACATATGTTATTTTAAAAGGAAAAATCATTATTAAACTTCCAGGAAAATATGCCTTATATGTAACCAATATATTAAAATTGACCAATGTGATGGAGTTTTGTTCAGCAAAATGAGTCATATTGTCTCCTGTTTGTATGTAAAGAGAGGTAATACAATTAGCTAGAGCTAGCATTTCTGGCTTCTTTAAAAAGGAAATGCAAACAAAAGAGAATGTGATAGAGTCTGAAGGGAGAGAGGCTGTTCTCCAGGAGCAAGTTAAAGAAAACAAATGTTAATATATTTGTTAAATTGCATAGTTAAGACTTATACTAGAAGAGGAAGAGGTTTTTTGTTAACCTATTAATCTACATGGGAAACTAAAGAAGCCAGAGATTTTTATTTATTTCAATGAAGAGTTTTGTAAATGAACTGTATGATATCAGACCTGAAATACATTTGATTTACATCAGTACAGCTGGCCAGCCTGTCATAGTGCTTACAGCTGAAGTGAAAAACTGTCATAATTTTAAAGGTCCCACTTCTGTAAACACTTCCTGTTCCACTGAGTTATTTTGGGAGTTTTAATGTGTAGTGGTTTCAAAGAAGTGGTGCCACTGAGTAGAATATAAAAAACAGTATTGAAAATCACTTACTTTAATTTAGTAGGAAATTCTATATTAGATGGCAAAGTGCCTTTCAACTCAGCTATGTATGCCTTTATTTCTGACATTATTTGATTTATTAAATGTTTTCTGCTTTGTGCCCGGTGGACACCAAGTATAGCCTTACAGTTCAAAAGGAGAACAAATGAGAGGGTCCATCAGAGTTATAGTCAAGATGTAGAATGAAGGGCTTCCTAAGAGCTAAATTTAAGTTACAGGTCAATGGACAATATTCAAACCATGTCCAATGTGCATATTTTCATTTTCATTTCTACCATGCTTCTAAGTTACAAATTTCTAGATTTAAAAATTGGAAAGATTTGAAAGTAAAAATGGATTCTGCTACAGTTAAAACTAAGAGAACAGCAACATGACTGAGATTTATACAGTAGTTGGTGGGAACGATATTCTGTTGGAGTGTAGCTGGATCATAGAGCAATGTTCATGACAGAGATGCTTGCAAGACAACAGTGGCTCTTTATTAGTAGTGATATTGGAGTCTGGAAATATAAGTAGATTGCAAAAACAGGCAGCCCAAATTAATGAATCAGAAGGTTTTGTACTTTTCCAGGCTTTTATACATAAGCGTGTAAGGTATCTGCTACAGATGTTGGCTTATGGACTAAATAGCAGGATATAAAAACACTCAAGTGATTTAGGCTTCTAGCTTACAGATCCTTTTTGAAGAT
The DNA here is from genome assembly GCA_013399195.1 of Dicrurus megarhynchus. Classification (NCBI taxonomy): domain Eukaryota; kingdom Metazoa; phylum Chordata; class Aves; order Passeriformes; family Dicruridae; genus Dicrurus; species Dicrurus megarhynchus. The sequence goes on from VXAD01012343.1 coordinate 1,331,284, forward strand.
GGAATTGGAAGCTGCTCTTAAGTCAACTATTTAGTTACCATTTATTCATTTGTTAGATCTTTTATTCAGTATTTGAGCTTTTAGTCATTTGATTCAACTCATGGAGACTCGTACTGTTGCTGTCGAATGGCCTGAGTTGCATTCCTCAAGCAAACCCACAACGGGTGGTCACAGTACGTTGGCAGTCTGGGAGAGTCCATCAATAACAAATAGCTCCTAAATAGAATGTATCATGGGTGGCCCAAGAGTTTCCTGGGAGGGACAGTTTCAGGAAGACACTATGGCTTGAATGACAGTAATGCTCTCTGTTTATAGGTGTGTTCTTTGTTTAACTCTGCTAAGCATGGCTAAGCTTGTGACAGCCACTCATAGGGGAAGGAGACATTATAGAAAAAGATGATACTGCCTACATAATAACTCCACATGAAACAGTCTCACAGGTAACAGTCTCATTTTTAGGCATACTTTGGTAAACTGGCTTGTTCTATTTCAGTGAAGAAAATCAGAGTTTACAACTCAGTTTATAATTATGGAGGCAGGTATGGCTCCTGGATTGTGGTAAAGTAGTGAAAGATCTGAATATTTCATTACACATCTTGCAATATCTTTAAAAATAAATAATCTCTTTACATTAATTGGTATAGTTGCATTCTTCTGAAAGAACACAGTTTTACTTCACAATACTGTATACAGTTGCACCCTTGTGCTGCTCTATTGCCAAACCACAGAATTTTTCCAAACTTTGAAGTTGAGAGAAATTTGTGGGCCAAAATGCTGTGGGGTAATGTTGATTTGAATTATGTTTTCCTAGTATGGAAGTGAATCACTTCAGTTACCTTCTTATTAGAGTGGAATTTCTTTTTGTTGACTCTTTCTTAAGGACACTACTTCCAGTAGTACAGCTCCTTTGTTTAAAAATCTGTTCTGTTGCTGATGATTTCAATGCCTTCCATGTATTCCTCATATGCCAATGCACTTATCAATTCTTAGTGGTTTATATTAATATATTTATGTCAGAGGTGGCAAATTGAAATTTAGCCATGACAAACCAGCATAAGTAGCCTTTTTTTTTTTTCTTTTCATTAATCTGGGTACTATATGTCTATGCGTCATTGGATGCAGTCTAATGTCTTTCTTTTTAATCCTGCAATAGCAAAAAAAACTGTTTTAATTGGAAACAAATGAACAAAAACCAGAAAAAGCATGTTGCTATAAACAGCTATTAGGGTTGAATCATACTAGAGTTTTGTGGATGTTTTCATTTTAGAGTGTCATTTGTTTACTAATTTCTGACTTTTTTTTCTTTTTGGACAAATTATTAACAGATGTTTTCTCAGCTGTCAAGAAAAAGTGTTTTCATATTTTTAAAGTAAAAAGTGAGCAAAAGTATACTTTGCACTTTTTGTGTGCTTGCTCTTTTCTCTCTTGAAAAATATTACACTAACATGAAATAGCTGCTAAAACCATAGCAAGAAGATAGTGTTTTCATGAAGTATTTTTCACTGCTTTATGAGAAGACACTTTTGCAGTTCTCTGCATCATGTTGTATATTTGCAGAAAACCTGACAAGGGTCTACACTGCTCAATTTTTTGAGGGGGGTGGGGGGAAAGGCATCACAAAGAAAGAAACAAGGAAGTAGACTGCATTAGTATTAGTTAATTCAAACACACACAGTGGCCTTAAGGGCAGTTAGGAGTGAGCTATTGGTAATTTTGTAGTTATTTATGCAAGCATATAACCCAGCTCATTTAGTTATTGAAATCTGTAACATGTCTTCATTTTTTCTCATACCCCTACTTCCCTAACAATATGAGAATAGAGACAGACTAGTGAAGTATTTCTTTTAGCTGAAATTAGGGTTCTTTTCTTTTCTTTTTTTTTGTCATTTGCTCTTTAGAAAACCATAGTTGATGAGGCTACAAAACTGAAAGGGTGTTTCTAGATCAACATTGGTCATTGAATTTGCAAGCTAAAATTTGACAGCATATTTGAATTTATTGCAAGTTTGCTTGATAAAGAATTCAGAAAAATCAGCTCTTGGTTTCATTTTTTTCCAAAATTCATAATGTGAGTCTGAAACCAACTACTACCTTACAGCAGGTTGATTTCACAATTGATTTCTTGGATGGTGTGGTCACTCCTCTGTATACTAGTGTTGATGAGAGAGTAAATTATCCCTTTTTGATTTTGAATGCACATCACTGTTGTGTGGTACATGAATAAGTAAGACTTTCTATATGTGCACACACTTGATCACCAGAAAATCTATAATTTGCCATCTTATTCTGAAGAAATCTTCAGGTCTAACTAGTATTCAGTACCTTGGACCATTTGTGCCCGCCATTATAGTCTGCTTATAATTGTGATGCTATAAACATTGTCACTTGTCATTGAAGACATTTATTCCCTTGTACTATTAAAGCAATGCATATATTTTATAAAAGTTAATTAATTCTTTGAGCAAAATGAAAACCTTTTTTTCTGATGGATAATGGCAAAGAAGTCTTTTGTGGGATTGAAGTAAATGAAAGCAAATTAATGACCTTTTTGTGCTTTTACATGTTTGAATATTTCTAAATGGGAATAAAATTTAGCAGCAATCTTTTCCTCTCAGTACAGCTGAAAAAATATTTTTTGCACAGCTAGATCTGATACCATGTGTGGATAATTAAATCTTGTGGAACTGTTGACAGCACTTTTTGATTTCCATGTGTCCTTATCCAAGCTGCCCCACTGTAATTTCAAGGAATCTCTTATTGGTGGGTGGCTCAGCTGGACAGTACCTAATACTACTTTGCTTTGGAAATTCAGCAATGATGATATGCCATTTCTGGCTTACTTTTGTAAGTCAGTGCAAATGCTCCCACATACAGTTTGAGAAGAAAGTCTGTACTGGCTTAGGTAACAATACAGCTCCTGATTATAGCTGTCCATATTGAGAATCACTTGCCAGTGATACAAAGGTGAAATAGTGTAACTGTTTCAGGGACTGTTAATGAAACATACCAGCTCAGTAGTACGTTTTTAAAAGATGTCCTGCAAACGAATGTTTCAGAAAGTGAAATATTTGCAGAATAGCTCATGTGTCTCTCTCTCATATTAATGGACTGTGGATGCTGAAGATGACTAATGAGTGGTAGCCTGATGTTATCAACACTCTCTAATTTTGTTCTTTGCCTTATATCAAGTAACAGAACAAGATCAGTCATAAAAGTATTTGCAGCAAAACCAAACTGTTACTTCCATCTTTGCTGGTTTGTTTTTTAATGATTTTCTACGCAGAAATTATGATAATGGAAAATTTTCAAGTTGCCAGCTTTCTTAAGAAATTGTTATTTGTCAAGTGTTGTATGCTTGTCAAAATTATTGACAGGGCAGTGGTGTTGCCAGAAGTACAGTCACCATCTAGGCTTCTGCATAGCTTTGGATCTGCAAGGAAACTTTGCATAGAAACTGCCTTGGAAACTGCATGGGTGCTGAGTCAGAAGTGGAGAGGGTTGGAAGTGGGATGGAAGGATATCAGTGAATTATATGTAGGTAAGAAAGGGAAAGAAAACACAGGAAGCCATAGGGAAAAGAAAGTGAACAGAATTATCTATCTTGACTGAATTCTAGACATTTGTTAAGGATGTCTTTCTTTTGGACAAGCACTAAGGCATTTTCTAAACCTCCAGCAGATGACCCAGAGAGTTTGCAACAAGGTAAAAACATATATATTTTTTAAAAAATTACTTCATGAGCATTCATTGTGTGTTTGCTTGTCACAACATTCAGAGATTGCTTACCGTCACTTATAGATTGTCTTGTGCAGAAATTCTATGGTCAATATGTGGGCAATTGTGAGTAGTGGAATTTCACATCAGTCCCACATTCAGCATGCCCAAAGCTAAATCTTCCATACTCCAAAGAAAATTAATCTGTGTTTGGTATTAGCAATTTTTATTGAATGTCCATTTTCAGCTATTTTTTGAAGACATGCAAGTAATATTATTATTGCTGATGTAATATGGTCCTTTTTTTAACTGCGAGGTTATAAAAGACTATATGTTATGTATAGCTATATATGAAATGTTTTGAAAATAGTAAATCTTTTCAATTTTAAGAATTGAGATATTAAAGAATAATACCTGTCTCTTTGAATTTTTAAAGCACAGTTTTTTTCTCCACTTGCCTGTGAATCTTCTTTATGTTGCTCAGAGTAAACATGTAAGAATTTCTCTATCTGTAAGTCTGTATGGAGGCTTTGATCTTTCTGTGAAAAAACTCTATCAAACCTGGACATTTGCTCATAATGACCTTCAAGATTTAATACTCTGGAAGACTAACAATATACCTTATATTCTCTTATTTTATACTACCCTGACAGGAAACCCCAAAGATTATTACAATTATGTTTAAAAACTTCTTAGAAGTAATTTTTTTTGGCACTCAACTTATCAATTTAGTTTTGAATTTCAAATTTCTATCCATGGAAGTAAAAGTACATTGATGTAGTACTAATTAACACTTTGCAGCATTCCACAACTATTTGGTTCTTCTGAATGTAAGGGCAGGCTAAGGAATTATTTGTTGCATTTATGTCTGACACAGAGGAATTGTGCTCCTGTAAGCAAGATGCTCAAGGCTTGATGCAGGAACAAACTTTGGAAACTTGGTAGTGAAAATTATTAGCTTAGGTCTGATGCAGTGAAAAAAAGGAAGGGAAGGTCATCCAGTCACAGTTTTGTTTTGAATTAAGGGATGACAGCAGTGAAAGAAAGGAAGGATAAAAGCAATTAACCAGCTGAGGTAAAAGGACATGGTTGCAATGAGTCCTAAACATGGATAAATGTTTAAATTAATGTGGAAGACCATTGAGATCTTAAGCAGAAAAAATTTTTAGGACTAGCACATAACCTAGAGGTGCCAATGTAGAAGGGAATTGAAGTTGCAGATAATCTCCAATTTACCTGTCCCAGTGACAAGTTACTGACTTGATGGAGAAGGTTTGAGCAAAAAATGCAGTGAAAGAGAAATAAGGATCCTTGTTCTAATCTTGTTGGAGTTGAAATAATGGTGAATCACTAGACTGGTATGGAGATTGGTCTGGAAGAGAGCTTTAACTGTGAGTCATGCTTAGAGAGACAGCGGCTTGACATTATCTAAAGTTAGTATGTAATTGGGGGAAAGAGAAAAGTAAGGACAGACTTCTGTGAAATGTTGTTGAGAGCTGAGTGGGATATAAGAATGCTCTTCTGAGGGTCTTATAAAAGATAATCAGGACAGAGAAGAAGCATGGAATCCAAGAGAGATCTAAAATCCAGGAAAATCATTATCAGCTGTATTGAAGGCAGCTTGATAGATGGAAGCAAGTATGGATGAAACATTTATTGTCCGTTATGTCTAGGAACAGATCATTGGAAAGTATGTCAGGAATCATTTCATGGGCAAATTCAGGGGCAAAAGGTATGTTAGACAAGAGGACTGCAAAAAAACGTCATCAAACCCGACTGCTAACAGTACATGCCTTGTTATTAAGTAAATGAGAGGTGATCTGTAACTGGAGAAAGAAATGTGGACAACAGCAGGCCTTTTAAGGACACAGAAACTAAGGAGAGTTTACACTGGAAGGAGGAAGAGTCAGATGACCTTGATATGTTAATAAGTAATGGAGAGAATAAAGGAAATAAGTTAATGTGTGAAACTGGGCCTCTGAGGCAAAGGAAGGAGAACAGAAGAGGAATATCTCAACTGACAAGGAAGCACTGCAGTAGGTGAAAAGTAAAAGAAGACAAAAGTAGAAAATACTCTGGAGAAATAAAGGTGATTAGAAAAGAAACTGTAGGGATTACAGACATGAAATTTCATGCTCGAAAAGAAGCATTATTTAGCTAAGGTGGTAACCTCACCAAAAGCAGAGAAAGAAGAATCTCAGATTCTTTATTAAAACTCTTGCTGACCATTCCTATAGGTAAACCTTTTCAGTTCATCTGCTCAGCTGAAACAGCACAGTTAGCCAGGTCACTCCTTCACCCACGTACATAGTAAACAATTAGGGCAAGGGTTTGCTGGGTACTTCAATTGCCATTGCCGGTAGCCTATAGTTTATCCTCAGTAGAACTTGTCTCTGAGATTTGTACTCATGAATGTGTAAAAGATAACTTTTCATGAAAAATGGAGATAGATCTTCACAAATGTTTTTTTATTAAATATTTTTGTGTATTACATATCTTCATGCAAAGTGCTGTGAAACTCATGCTTTGGGGGACAAGGAGGGAGTAGACTTGTCTTCTTTAAAAGTCTTCAGAATGCTTTCCTCTCAATTTTAACATACATCAGAGTCTCTTAAAAAATATTTCTTTATTAGCTGTGTAGGGCAATATAATATTCTTTATGGACTAAATTTTATAGGAATGATGGCAGCTCAAGGATATGCTGTTTCAAAGTGACCCATCAGTCTTACAACGTCTTTAAGTTCTGACTTTTTCAAATGAAATAAGAACCAAGGCAAAGGATTTGCTTAATGGATACAATTCTTACTTGTGTGAGCTTATGCCATTAGTGTCTAGGTATTTACATGCCAAAATAGTAATATTTTATGTTCTCCCTTATGCAATACTAGATTCTCAGAAGGCTAATTGCACCATCCTACCCTATGTTTATATATGGAACATGTTATTAATCTGGTTGCTTATGTTTATTCAGAAGGTACCTTTGGAAGATGACACATTAGCACTGAGCATGCCCGTCAAACCTCAGCAGTTGAATGGTCTTGACTTTGTACTGGCACTTGAAAAAAACGAAGAGAAAAGATTATTTGTTTCTCTTTGAAAAGTCTTTTGTTCCTGAAGGAAATACATCTACTAGGTAAAAATGTAAAAAGATTTCTCCCTGTTTCTGATCTGTCTATGACCTAAAGGAGAAATCTTATTCAGGCAAAAGTACAGAGAAAAAAATACCAAGATCAAAGCTTGTTCTTTGGAATATATTTGACAGTGATTTGAGTAAAAATTAATCTTCAAAAGAAGTAATAGCAATTTATCACACCAGAGTACTAAACCATTTTGTAAAATAGTTATATACAATTAAACTCACCAAATATAACAAAAAAGAAAAAGAAGTAGAACAGAATCCAGAAGAAAAGAAAAAAACAGCCAAAAAAAAAATGAGTATTCACACACAATTTTAGTGGAAAGCTTTAAAGTTGCAGGAAAGGGTAGTAGGAACATTTATTTTTATAAGATGGAAAATTCTTAAAACAAGAAAGGATAATAAAAAAATACTAAAAAACATCAGTAAATACAAGGTGAATGAAAAAGAGATATTCCTTGTATTTGCAAGACAATGACATTAGAAATGTAATACATTTCACCAAGAAGTAGAAATAATAATTAAATAAAAGTTAAATATTAACTTGATAACAATAATGGTAAAAAAATAGCAAAATTAATTAAATAGAAGAAGAATTTGCTCTGATAGCTATATAGGAGAAAATTTGTTTTATGCAGCAGTGGATTCTCATGTTGCTGTTTGCATGTAAGATACAAAGAAATTTCTTGATCACTGCACGTAAGAATGGACTAATAGTAATTGTAGTGTCACATATACTTTTGTGAGTGGATGCAGTTTTCCAGACTTATAAAAAGATATTTTTAAGTCCCAGCGTTCTGGGAAGGAAATTGTTTTAGTAAGTATTTTATTTTTAAAAGATATAGCATATTGTTAATTTATACCGGAGCCATTTTCAAATACCTATTAAAACTTAGAGAAAAACTGGAAAATAGCTTAAGTAATTATAGAAAGAATCTCAGTCGTTTATGATATAAGATATAGTCACAGGGCTGAAAACTCTGGGTTTGAAAATTTTTCGTGAAATGTTTGTAACAGATCCCCAGTGCTATTTTATTTGGCTGTGGAGTCTGCTTTTCAGGCCAAGAACTTGGGGTTTGATTGGCCTAACTAGGACATTATACAGTATGTATGGTGAAAAATCTTGATATTTGGAGACAGGATCTATTTCTAAATACAGAACTTTGTTTAAAGGTTAGTCATTGTAGTTGTACTTAATTTGACAGTGATTTTAAAATATAAGGAAGTGTGTTTTTGTGTTTTGTGTGCTCAAAGTACTGGATCAAAACGGTGGACCTTGCTCTGACTGACATTAGTGGAAACAGCCATCTGTTGTATTTGGAGCAGTGTCGTGTCTGGAGGCTGTCATGAAATGATAACAAATAGTAGCAAAGCCTGCTGGAGTAATACCTAGAGCCACAGTCAGGATGTTATATAACATAATAAATGGGGAACCCAAAAACACTAACACGGCTTCTTGTAGAAAGATGTGTGTACAATAGGGTTTTTCTCAGAACCTATTCAAGAAAATGTTAACATCTTGAAAGTCTGAAGAAAGATTTTTGTAGTTATTTTCTGTGTAAATATTTCGCAGAGGTGAATGGAACTGATTTTCGTAAGTTTTCATGCACATCTCTGTATCTGCCAATTAACTTGACAGGCTTAGGTGTGTAAGGATAAAATTAAAATCTTACCTGCAAACTTTGGCAGCAAACAGGACCCTAGGCTTTTCCAACCTCTGAAATACTACAGGACACGTTCCTAATTTTCCATAGTTTTCTTTTTGAAACTCTTAGAGAATGTACCACCTCTCTTTTTAACTATCCAGCAGAGGTAAAGTCCTTTTGATGTAGTGTTTTATTTATATTCTGCATGGTAATCTTCCACATTAATTGCTGGGTCTTGATTATGTTGCCTGTCTTGACATTTCACTGATGATCTCCTATTGTCTCCTAAATGAATGGACTGAGCTTCACCTGTGCTTCTGGTTTGGGAGCCCAGTTCCACCCTTTAAAGAAGGAACACATAAGGAACAGCTAAGCATTTGGGTATCCAAACCCTGAATTAGGCAGAAGTATGAGGAAAAACTGACATTCTCTCTACTGTTTGTCTCTTTAGGAGCTCATATATGTTCATTTTTGGATTCTTATTTAGTTACTGAGAAAAATGTGGGTGTTTTTAGTAGAGAATTTGGTTTTAGATTTCAATGATTAGTTGGTCCAGGCATTCTCACCTTCTGCATGGCTGCTCAGGAAGCTCTTAATAACTTGGATCAAACCCTGGTGCTTATGTATATTATGTGTGAATCATTCAGGGGACTACAAAGGAAAGAAAAAGTACAGAGCTCTTCTTCCCCTGAAACAGCTGATGCCAGGAGCTTTTGCTGCTAGGCATGGCTTCGACCATAATCAACCTTTTCCCATTTTTCCTCTATTGCTATCTCTTCTGGCGACAGGACCACCTATAGGAAGATGCCAACTTTTCTTCTCTAGGACCATTTTAGGGTTCCCTGCTGGATCTATCTTTTGTCTTTATCTGAAACTCTAATACAGTCCTTTTGTTTCTGCTTTTTCAAGCTGTTTTCCTTCAGTAAATACAGAGGAAAGCAAGGCAGAATGTTTTCAAGAAAATTAGCTCATGTTCATGGTAGAGATGTCATGATTTCAGGCCTGCTTACCAGCCCAGACTTGTTTAATGGCTTGAAATGAATCTTTGATTCAAACTTCCTAAATCTGCTCCAAGGAATATTGTATGACTCTGAGGGTTAATGCAAGTTTACTTGGCACATAATTAATAATGTAAAGGAAACTGAAAATACATAGTGAAGAGGACTGGCATTCCAATGCTGAATGTAATCAGATGTATTTCAATCTCAGAAGACCCATTTCCTCCCTGTTTGACATGAGGAATTCTGTGAACTGTGTGAAGATGCACTTAGCATCAGTGTCTGTTCAGTGCTCTTGTGGAAGATTATTTAATTTTTTCATACACTGACATCTGTAAGTTTGAGCAATTGGTATTTTCTCCCTCTAGAGACCACATCACAGAAAGGGGTATCAACTTGCTGTGAAACTTTCTGTATATAGTCTAGTATCTTCTTTTAATAACAATGGCCTTTTGGTAATCACTGTCCTTCTTGGAAAAATATATAGATTCAGTCTTTTTAAAAAGAACTGTTGCATATTATTAGCTTTTCCTGATATAATTACTCTTGAGGCTTTCACTAAATTCCTCTCCAAAGTAGTGTCAGCTTTGTGCATATCTGCTGTGAAGGTCCTGGAGGGAATTTTCAGCAGCAAGATGTCAGCTCAATTGAAAGGGACTCCCAAGAAAATTCTGGAAATGTGTCTGAGCTAGTGATGTGTATACTTACTGTCTGAAGATTGACCCATGTTTTTACAGCAACTTATGCCACTGTTAAAGTGAATATGTTCTTCTAGTATCTCTGAATTTGTTTAATGTATTAGGCTAGGAATTATACTGGATGAGTATGCAGCGATATTCACCTGGTAGAAAAGATTATTTCCTCAAAAACCAGAGGGATGGTGGGAGGGAAATTCTTAGTAAATTGTTATTTGTATTCACAGCTGCATTCCTTCTCTTTGGCCCTTTTTCAAAGGGAGAAGTTGGGTTTGTAATCAAAAAGGTGGGGCCCTCTCTTCATCTTTTCTTTCATGTTCAGATAGTGGGACAGGGAAACCTTATGGATATCCCTAGTCTTAGATGCTTGATTGCACACGGGTGCACAGACTGTAAATGTCTGTGCAGACTCCACTTTAAAATTACTGATACATGTGCTCTAGGATGACCCTGCTTGAGCAGGGATGTTGGATCAGATGACCCCATGTGGTCCCTTCCAAACTGACCTGTTCTGGGAATCTGTGGTTCTGTGATATTTATGTAGGTGTGCATGAAAGATCTAGCCTTGTTTTAGTCACACTAGACTTAAACTCATCAGTGGAGTTCTAACGAGCCAGTTTGTGGTCTGTGGCAGTTAAACTGTTTTATTCCAGCACTGTAAAAGAGCTAATGCCTCTTGTTAGCCTTATTAACTCCCTGGAAGGCCACACCAAACTAACGTGGCTACACTGCTAGTGAGCTCACGTAAGTAAGACTGTGTGGCTCTATGCTAAATCGTATGGACATACTGCCTTGTTTCTCTGTTGACTGAAGGATAACCACACCATGGTCCATTTCACAGTACAGGCATGCCCTAAATTTCATGCCTTCAAGTTCTTCATTTTTGTTTCCATGACAATATAAATGGCAGACTTTTCCTTATAAGACTTACAGTTGTTTTAAAACTTGGGTTGAATTTAATGGATGCAGTCTAACCACCCCCTGAGTTACTTAATGCAAATGTTTTTATATGTATATTTGAATGAGCATGAATGAGCTTGTTACTTGACTTGCTACATTTAAAGTTCTCATTTGGCTGTACAAATCATGCACTTAGGAAAAGCACGTTTTAAGAAAGCTATTAATCTGGTTTCTCTAGTGTTTTTCATTTGTGAGCTAAGAAGTTCCAGGAAATTAATTCTGGTTATACTTCTGTTAGCGCTCTGAGTGTTTTGTGAGTGTATATTATTTTAGTAATTGGTTTTTTAACAAATTGCAATGTGGTGTTGCATTTTTTCCTGCAGAATATTTCTCCATATTTGCAATTTTGAAAAGTTAATGGAAATTGATAAATACTCAGTGCTCTGAAAATTAGATTATTGAAAATGTGTGTTCTCTGTGTGGCTTGCTAGCTAGAGCGAATATTTATAATGGTGCATATTTAGGGCCTTTCATATTTTATAGGATTATAGTAAAAAACATAAATCTGCAGAAATCTGCATGCTGGCCAATGACATAATAGAAAATAAATTAAAACATGATTTAAAAAAATATTTTGCATTTTTACAAAAATATTTTCATTGCAACTTTCCATTTTGATACATTTATATTATATATGCTGTCCAAAAGATATCAGGTTAATGAGGAAATGACGAACAGCAAAGTTTACCACTTGTAGGAACTTCAGATATAGTCCTTATTTCCCAAATGGCAGCAAGCAACATTAAATAATTTGTTTATAAATAATCTTCATATTATGAAAGAAATAATTCCACATGTAGGGCCTACTGTTGCATTATAAAATTGCAATGGTGAGGAATCTTGAAATTGCACCATTGATGAGTTTATTTCAGATTTCAGCTACCAGAAAGATTAAACTTCCTAACTTAATGAAGTTAAAATGGAAAGTGAAAAGCTAAATCAGTTCACATTTTCTTTCTGTTGTTGCTTGCTTTCATGGGTGGAGAAGTGAAGAGTATTCCAGGTGTGATGACCTATTCTTTGTAAAAGTGTAAGGTTACGAGTGAAAAAATACATACATCCTCATCAAATATTTTGCACAGGAATAGGAAACTACTGAAGAGACATATTTAAGTATCATTAAGACTTAGAATATGGATTTAAAAGATTTACAGGTGAATCTGCACAAGATTTCAATCATCTTAAAAACTTCTTTATAAAACTAAATGTGATCACAACAGGACTAGAGATTATTTTTTCATATTCTGTATTATATTACGTAATTTGGAATATATTTATAAGTTCAAGAAAACAATACTTTTTGAAATATATTACCTGTATAACACATGTAAATTCTCCCTCTTTCTCTCTTGTGATATCCTGAGTGGTATACCAGGTCTTTGATTCTCTTTGAGAAGTTCCACTTAGCAAGAGTCATCTACTTTTATGTGTCCACAGTTGTGCCCTATTTTGCCATTAAAAATTTGCATCTTGGCACACTTCTTGTAATTACTAATGTCAACAATTATAATCTCAAAATATTAAGACTAATTGAAAAATTGCAGAATAACCATCTGTTGAATGGCAAAAGTGAAATGAATGATGGCCTTCTCTCTCAAGATGATTTTGCATACTGCGGTGATCATGAATGGAAAATTCATGCCATGCAGCTGATCCTGCTGTACAGACTTGTAGATGCCTTTTAGCTGCCTGCACTGTAAAAAATCATCTTCCACTTTTTGACAAGAGAGCTTTCCCGTTTTAAGGCTGGAAAGCATTCAGATTTAGGACTTATCCATGCTTTTTAGTGTGTTAGATTCCAAGTGACAATAGCCCATGACTCTCAGAATACAGCCTGTGGAGGCTATAAAGGCACACTCACACAGCTGCTAATGAGTCACCTGGACTCTTTCATGTACAGACAGTTGTAATGTGTCACTAAGGAGTGGGAAGATACTTTTTTCAGGTGGTGACATCTCATTATGTTTTATGGTTTTTGCCTGCCAACAACTGTACTTCGTTATATACGGAAAACACATTTGGCTTCTCCTCTTCTTCAAAGTTCATCTTAAGAATTGCTTTCAGTAGTTGCTTCCAGAAGTATTTTTAACAAAGTGGAATCTGTTTCATCCTTTGGGAAATAATAGTATAATATAATAATATAATAATATAATACTAGTGCAATGATTTTTTTATGAAATTACATTTCTATTATTGTCATTAGGAAAGTACAATTCTGCAGTTCACGTATAAAGTTGAATTTTAATCTCAGGTTAAACTTTGTTTCATCTATATGTTTATGGATGATGCAAATATAAATTTCTTTATTTTCTACCATTTTAGGTGAGATTAATAGACATCTGGAATTATTTTTATTTAATCATTGTGCTTTTACTTTAATAAATTTCAGAATACAGAATACAGAATTCAGAATTTCAGAATTCAGAATGTCCTAAAGGTCATTAGCAAATGTTAAGAGGCTTTAGAAAATTTAACTTACATAGAAAGATCATACTGTATTTTGTAGGGTAGGCCAGAACTGAGAGTTTTTTAGCATTTCCATTAATTTAAAGTTCTTTAAAAATTACATTGGTGGTATTAAAAAAAACAAAAAGTGTTTAAATAAGCTCACTACATCTCAGTAGAAAATTTTTTGGTATAAGCATATAAGAAGATTAGTAACTAATAATTGTTTATTTTCTTTATTTAAATTGTTAACCCAGAAGTAAACTAAAATTTAGTATACTTCTACTACTTTTAGTTTACTTCTACTTTTACCCAGCAAAATTTAGGATGCCTCCAACCACCGTGGTAATTGCAAAATGTTCTTATGATCTGTCTGCTTTTATACTCCTTTCTTTTAGGCAACTAATCTGATACCTTTTATTTAAAAATCTTGTAAACTATGGTGACAATTTGAACTGCATATGTAGGTACACTGAAGGAATACATCCACCTGCAGTTACTTTCAGTTGGGTCTAGATCTTCTAGGCACAAATGACTTCATTATGCTGCTTTGGGCCTCTGTGGTCAGTACTTAACACCTAACTAAAAAAAAAAGAAAAAAAGTTGCTCTTTCTCAAAGCTTTTGTAACACAGACTTTATGGCACTTGGAGAAATTTTGTAAATACCATATGGGGATAAAAACAACACTATTCTGGATGAATCATATTGAGAATTTCCTTTGACTCTTGCTTTTTGTTTTGAAAATGTTGAATGCAAGAAGTAATAGAAATACCTTCATACAGATGGTTTACTCTTTCGGTAATTTTCTGTCTTTTATGATACACTATTTCATAATGAAGTGACTATTTTAAATATGGAAATTGCATGAGAATATCTGGGTTTTGGTAAAAAACCCCACAGTATACTCTGAGTAAACATGTTCAGTCATTTGAGTGTGAAATAATAAAAGAATAAATGTGAGGCTGTTAAATTCTGATACAAGCTTCAGTTTTAGAAAGAAAAATCCATTCCTCTGGTGTTTCAAGGATAATTAGGGGTGTAAAACTACTTCTTTGAGGAGGAATGCCTGATTATGCTTGTGTGGCTAGGTTTGCGTGAAAGAATTTTGGTTTTTTAGTGTATTTTCCTGTGAGCTAATGTCCAGATTCTGAAGTGGAATCTGAAATTATACACCTGAGTAGGATGCTAGTAAAAACTCTTTTTCATGTTTTCCTCAGTTTATTTAGTTACTGAGTGAAGAGACAGGATTGTAATGACAATGATGTCATGCAAACATTAGTAGCCTCAGAGATTATGGCAGGCTTTTGAAGAATGTCTGAGATTACATTTAAGTTGTTTCAAACCCATCATTAAAACAAATGATCTGGAAAGCATTCCTGATCATTTGTCCAGCCATGTGAGTTCCAAGTGTATTTTGCAGACTTTGAAAAAAATTACAATTGTAAAAATATCATAAAAGTATTTTCTACATTAAAAATGTACTACAAATGCCACTAATTATGCATTTTATATTTTTATTTAATTGGATTTTACTTTATTCTATGCAAGTTTGAGTAGTCTTGGCACTTTCTTACTCATATAATAATGATTGAGCCAAATAACTGCACTGTGCTCTTTGTTGTTTTTCATCATGCAGTATCTTCAGATTCCTGCTTCACCAATCTAATATCACAAAGTCACGGAAAGGCTGAGAGTGGAAGAGACTGCTGGAGGTCATCCAGTCCAGCACCCATGCTCAGTCTGGGCTACCTGCAGCAGGTTGTTCAGACCCTTGTCCAGTCAGTTTTTGGATATCTTCCAGAATGGAGGCTCCACAGTCTCTCTGGGCAAATGGACAGCAATCTGACTGCAGGATGACCTTCAACAGACTGCAATTATGACAACCCCTTTATTACAATGACCCACTGTAGCGGGTACAGTTTGGGTAACCGGGCGGAAACACCAATTTTAGTGTAGTGGTTTGGTTCAAAATGCCCATTACTTACTTATTTTCCTTCTGTGAGATAAGAACCAGGAGAAAAGCAAAGCAGGCACAAAACTTAAACCTTAAAAGCATAAAGAAGTTTATTAACAGAACTAAAAAGCAGAAAAAAAAAGTTAGACTAAACCTTCAGAACACTTCTCCTCCCCCCACCTTCTTCTCCTCCTCCCACCAACAACATGAAAAAACAATCCTCAAGGTTTTCCAGAGTCAGTTTACCATCTCTGTAAGAACTTTTCTCAGTCCACCTAGGAAGAGGAGTCCCTCTTGCTCATGCTATGGAGACATCTCCACACGAAAACAGTTAAACAGTTCTCTTGTGGCTCAGTGTCACAGCAAGGCCGCCCGGAATGGTTTCTCCTTGCCTGTGAAAGTCCCTTCCCTCAACTTGCAGCTTTCCCCACAACTGCTTGCGAGGGTTAATTTCTTTAGCTAATGGGGTACCATTTTAAGGATGAGCTGTTCAGAAACAAAAGTTCTCTTTACCCATCTGTGGGTGCATATTCATCTCTAGGAACAGAGGTCCTCCCTTTCTCCGGTAGTGAGAGGGTCCTCATCTCCTTCAAAACAAAAGTTCTTTTCACCTGTCTGTAGGTGCATCTTTATCTCTAGGCACAGAGGCCCCCTTCTTCTCTGGCAGCAAGAGGGTCCTCATCACCTTCAACTGAAAAGGCACAGAGGCCTTCCTCTGGGAGCGAGAGAGTCTACATCCCTTTCAACTCTCTCTGTTAAAACTTCTCAATAAATCACAGCTACTTCAGTAGTTGCTTAATGCAGCACAGGTACTTCTACCCATGGGTTGCGGTTTTGAACGCTCTGCCTCCCCCCACCATGCTTCATGAAATTACAACGGGAACACTGAGATATATTATAGTCCATCACCACAGCCTTACAAGAGAATTTCAGCTTCCAGGAGAAGCATCTCCTCTTTCTCCTCTCTCAGGGTTTCAGCTCCTCCTTCTTTGCTGACTTTGGTGTCTCTGTGCTGTTTATTTCACGTGCCATCATCTGTCCTTTTCCTCTGACTCAGGAGAGGATTGAATGTCTGGAAGCTTCATCTGTTCTGGAGAAATCTTACAGCACTAAAAGAGTTAATCTCACCCGGCCTTGCAGCTGGAATTCGCTTATCTCTCCTTGCCGGGCAGCAGCAGTGGGTGAGGGGGGGCATGGCCCGTCCGGAGCAGCTGAGGGGGCCTGGCCCGCCCGAAGCAGGGCTGGGGCCGGAGCAGGGCTGGGGGGGCCGGGCCGGGCCGCAGATGGAACAGGGCCGCTCCAGGGTGGGCTCCTGGCCGGCCCGGCCGGGCCGAGCAGGGCCCAGCTGGGCCGTGCCCCGGGCCTCCCCCAGGTACCTGTCCGAAGGCCGGAAGTCAGAGAGAGCTTTCCGGCCTCTGTTCGTTCTTAAAGTGTATCACAGAGGCGTACCAAGCTTCTTAAGTGGCTTAAAGAAGTTGTCAATATTCCAACTAGCCAGTTGATTGGTTAGGTCAGGTCTAGAGGAAACTGTAAGCACCTCTGTGCAAAAAATCACTTCCGAGGCTGAAGGAGTCTTTCCTCAAAAACTCAAACTATGCTAACCCATGACACCCACATTAAAAGTGGATATGTGTCTGAAAAAATCAGCAGCCAGATTAGCAACTGTCTTCTGATAGTGCAAATTGATGTCTGCTACACAGAACTTGAGATAGAGAGCTATGGAGAAGGGAGAATTGCCTGAATTACTGAAATAATGTGGAATTCTTAGTAGAATTCTCTATTCCATCCATGAAACTTTCAAAAAGTATTTCTGAGAAACAAAAATCATGGAAGACCTTAAAATCTCTCTCCTAGTTTCCTGCCTAGTAATCAAATGAATGAGGACCTGGAACAGACTTCTAGATGGAAGTTTAGGGATAGAAAGACTTTTAATTGTAGAATGGTCAAATATTTTGGTAGAAGGACCATTTGCAGCTGAGATGTAACTGACTATGATATGAGTCAAAGCAATGAAAAAGTGGAGTTACAACATCAAAACCAGTAGAATTATCCAGTTTAAATCTGGACAGGAATGAGAATCTGCTTCTGGGTCTTTCTTTATTCTTACAGTTGAAAATATTTTTGAGGCATTCCTATTCCACGTCTCAATCTCCACAAGATTTTAAAGCTCTGTGAGTCTCTTTTATGACAACAAAACAGATGAAGCAGTCAATATGAATACCTAAAGCAGAAGTGGTAATCTTTGTTGGTGGTATAAACCACAAACCCCTAGAAATTATTTCCAGCTCTTTGTAGTTGCTGGTGACTTTCCTCTCAATTCTAATGGGAGCATGGCTTCATCCAGGAACATGGCAACTGTTCAGCTTTTTTATCAGAAAGCAAGGAAGTGCTTACTCTGAGTATGAACTCTCAAAGGAAATTCCAGATACGAATGCTTACAGGCTGTTTAGATACTGAAAATTTAGAACAAATTGGAAAAGTTTAGGTTGGGTTAGTCTAACAATGGATAGGTTTATTCCTTCTACTGTTTTTATTTACATGAACCAGTGAAATAAAAGACATTTTAAGTTTCCTCAGTGTAATATCCTGAGGCTAGCCAGCTGTTTTTTAAATTGTGTTGGGTGTTTTTATATGTTAAATGATGTGTATTTATAAAGACATAGTAATATTAACATAGCACTCTTGTTTAAATGCAACTTTCTGAACCCTTTTGGGTTCAGTAAGAAAGGCTCTGAGGTATTCTTTGTCTGAAACACAACCAGTTCTTTATCTGAAACACAACCAATACATAACCAACTTTTAAAGTTTGAAGAAAGCAACAATAAACTCTATGTATGTGTATGTGTTTGGGTCAAAGAAAGCCGTATAAATATGAGTACCTAGCAAAAGATGCTGAGAGCATGGAAACTATAGGCAAGATAGAAATGAAAACAAGCTTTGAGATACCAAACCTCAGTTACTGAATCACTGAAAAACAATGGTATAGCCGACTAAATCCCCTTTGATGAAACAATACCCTCTGCTCACAGAAAGGTCCAAGGGTCAGAGCAGACCCTGCCAACTTGGCAGAGGGTCCAAAAAGCAGTTTTTAGAATTTAAAATATAACGCCATATGGTAATACAATGATTCTTATAGGCTGTATGTAAATGCTATAGGATTTGTAGCTTGTTCTAGATTGGTTAATGTAAGTTAGAATATTCAGCACAAAAGATGATTTGTTGTGATGTAAAGGGGAAAAAAGGTATTCTGTTTTCTGTATTCTACTCTATTCTGTATCCTGTATTCTACTCTGTATTCTTCTTCTCTGTATTCTCTTGCTTGCTCTCTGACCTGCTCCGAGCTGCGTCTGGCAGCTCCCAGCAGGTCCCCTGCACCCCTGCCCTTTCACAATAAACCTCATGCTCTAAGACCTGACTTCAGAGATCTCTCGTCTCCATCACAGCCGTCCTGGACAGAAACACCACAGACAAACCACTACAACAAACAGAAGAAAATTCCTACATGTATGGATATGAACTCATGCATAAATGCCCATATAAACATGCATTGTTAACTTATGGCATGATTTTACCTACAGGGGGAGTAAAGCAAGGTTGTAGTAGAAGAGGAAATGTTCATGGTATGTTTTTAATTTCTTATTGATGTTGTAATAGAAAATGGAAGCCAAAGAAGAATTAGCAGTGGTAATGAGACATAGGAATGGAAATTATTTTATCTGTGACAGAAATAAAATTCAAATAGCTTCAGGTGATTAGCATGGTACCTCGAATTAAGGTAAATTAGAAGCCCGTTTCTTGGAATACAGGCATAATTGGCACATGAAGTCATACTGTCAGTTGCCAAGTTTTGCACTAAGTGCATTGAATGAGGGATGGCAACACGTGAATGTGAGACATCAAACAATTTTTGTAGCTTATCCAATCTTCATCAGTGCTGCTGAGTCGCCATGTGGGACACTGTAGCAAGTTTTGAACATTGCATTTCAAGAAATGCTCTGCTGGCCTCAAGAAATGGTAGCTATTATTGACGCCGGTGGGCTTGATGCAAGCACAATTTAGCCTTTGCCAAGGAAAGCCAAACTTCTGTGTACAAGGAAGCCAAGAACCATATTTGGCAATTTGAGGAATATTATGTGAAGAATAATATGTCACAAATTGCATCACTTATGAGTAAAACCTCAAAATCACTTGTCAATTCTTACATTATGAGGGAAACAATTTTGATTCTTTTGTTGTCTGCAGCAACTGTGTCTCAAGCATTGGTGGTAGTATGCTACTTTCTCTGCGGCCCTCCAGAAGCCCTAACACTAGGCTGTTCTCCCCTTGTCCATGAATTAGCTGTGCTGCGTGTGGATTTCCACAGCAGGAAGTATTGCTGTGTTGCTGTGCTACAGTCAGACACATTAACATTTGACTTCTGATGTAAGAAAGAGTGTGGATTATTGTGTAATTTGGGACTGGACATAAGATGGGGTATCCCACCATGTCACTGAGGAGGGTTTGGGTTCCCAAGGTGGGAGGGCTGTATGGAATGCTGGATTAATGCAGAAACTCGAAACGTCCTTGCTGTAAGATTTTGGTGTCTGAGATGTGTTTCCCTTTGTATTCTGAAACCATGTCAGCTCTGTTTTTCCAACAAGTCAAAATACCTCAAAACTCTTAATTTGATAGGAAACTTGCTAACTAATTTAGTGGAAGTAAAATTAAGTAATCTGAAGTAAGGGTCAGCTTTCTGTACATCTGTAATCTGGCAAGGGAAGTCAGAACAACTGATGAAGTGGCTTACATACACATACTGTAAATTAAAGATCTTAATTAGAGCCCTGCCCCCCAAGAAGTCAACTGGAGTTTTGCCAAGGGATAAAATCCTTACTTTAGATATGGGGGCCTCTTTATTAATTTAAATAAAGCTGAATGCATTGTAAAACAGTTACAGATTTCCTGAACCTCAAATGTGAGCAGGAATTAGATATAAATGGCTCAGTCTGGTTTTGAAATTTCTTCTCCTTTTTGACTTGAATACTTTTGTCAATATTGATATGTTTTATTCCTCTTCTCTGTTCCTTAGCCTAGGAAAAGATTAAATAAGTTATTCTATGTTACTGGGTTTTGATCTTTTCAGTTCCAGTTCTTTCTTACGAACTTTCACATCTGTAGTTTCTTAATTTTAGACCCGAGACATGCAGTAAGACATTTACCATGATTGCCTTTTGAACAAGTGTTCAGCAGGCAACTCAGTTTATCTACTAGAAAGAAAAGATGCTTTGCTGGAATTTTTTTTCCTAGTTATTTAGGTTGAGAAAAAAATAATAGGGAGGAAATCTAGAGTGTATAGGAATTGATAGAAGACAAAAAAACCCCCCATCCAAACACAGTATTTCCAGATTTGTGAACATAATTTGAAATGGATCTTACATAAACGTAATGAAGAGTCCAAGAACAAATTGATCAAGGAACTTAAAGACATCAAAAGAATTATTGTGAGTTACTAGTTTTCCTTGCCTATAAAAATGTCATGTTAAATGAAATAGATGAAAATTCTGCTTTTATTGAACACTTAAATAATATTTATTAAAGGCTGACAGCAAAGAAATGTAGGTGCTGAAGTAGGTAATGCATTTAAATGTATTACACATTAGAGAAGCTTCCCTGGAGGTTACAGGAACATCTGTCCAGAAGAGATGAACTTAATCTGAGTCGTAAGGAAAGTCAAAAGGTTTTAAAACTGAAGAAATAAGATGGGAAAACAGAGTGGACAGCACTGAGAGAAGGTGGCCCTGGGTGATCTGTTAGGCTTATCAAAAATTTGGTGGAAGAAGGATAATCAGTGGGGGCACTCCAGTACAAGGCTACAAAGTGTAAAGGGAACACAGACTGCACCTTGCTGGCAGTGGACTTAGGCTTTGCATTAAAGACAGCATAGAAGAGAGACAAATTAATAAACCTCAACAATAATGAGTCCTGAAGAAGCTGAAATTCCAGTCCTGTACAGGAAGAATAGAATATTTTTATACCTAATTATCTTTAAATGTATCTGTTCGTTTGTTTATGTGACTAGTGAAAATACTCAATTTGGTGGATCTGTTACATTTTCATAATTTTTCTGATGGGGTTCTGCACATATAGGTGGTCTGGAAAAATGTTTTTAATCCTTGGTCTCTCTACAGCTCCAGCATACTAACTTTGAGACATCGTTTGCCTCTTACAATTTCGATCTATTGAATAATTTGGCTTTCTGTACCTTTCCTATCAGTTCTAGAAAAAACTTTCTCCTCTTTGAGGCCAAAAGCCTATCTAGAGCATCTGTCTATAAACATCATCAGTGGGTCCTTTAACAGCTGTTTAATGTCTCATTCATTGTGACCTCTGAACTTGAGTCCCTGTGAATAGGCAAGCCATCTCTGATATGCATAGCATATCAAATACAGGAATTAGAGACACTAAAATCGATCTACCCTATCCATGCATAATGGGAGGAAAAATGTGATCATGTATAGTATACAGGTACTATAAAAACTGAAGTTTTCAGCATGAGTGGTATTTACACCGTATGGTTTTGTGTGTGTGTATGATACACCTCAAGGAATTAAGGTTAAAAGTTCTTAACCTGTTTTTTATATTTTCTCCTCAATTCTCATTTCTGCAATAGGAGAGCTATCTCAATAAAAACTTTTGTCTTCTGTTTGCAAAAAAACCCATGTGGCTTTGATCTAACTGATGGAATGCTTAAGAGTGCAGCTGTCAAATTAAACACTCATCTTTCAAGAAAACAAATCTTTCCAAAGTGCTACTTACATGTCTTCTGTTTTTGGCTAAAACCACAAAATCAGAGTTGGTAAAGCCTTCATGCACTATAGATCTTCAGGATTACAGGTGATGAATTCTGCATTGCTTTGGACCCCACTTTCTGAACAGGAAAAATGTAGTAAAATACAATCCCATAATGCCTCCTTTTCCTGTTGCTCTTGCTTGTTGCTAGTTGTGAAACAAATGCAAAATTCAAGAGCATTGGTTCTACTTGTGGCCTCTTATTTTCATAGAATAATTTGAGTAATGAAAGCTGAAAATACCAACCTCCTAAAAACTATATTCCCATCTGTTCTGCTTAGATACTGGACTTTTGACAAGATGATATTTTTTGCTGTGCAGCTAGTGGACTTTTTCAAAATTTGTGCTCTACTTGCATATTACACATACTAACTAAAAGAAAGCAAAAACGTACTATGTATCTGTAATGTGATACCAGATGAAATTGCTTTGATTCTTGTCATTTCCTGAAGTACAGTACATCTTGGAGCCTGCCCTGTATATATATATATACACACATATGTGTGTTGTGTGAAATATTAAAACAGAATATTAGTTTGACGCATTTCTATAAAAATTCAACTGTTTGTGTTTGTAGCTTTAAAAAATCCAGGTCTCTAATTTGCAGCATGGTTTTGGGGGTTTTTTTGCTGTGATATCACTTCAGAAACATATTTCCTTCCAACCAAAGATAATTCTAGAAAAATATATATATATACTGTGTTAATATAAAAGGTAATGCAGTAGACAATGTCTTGAAAATCATACTGTTAGTTAACTGACAGCCTTCCAACACTGCATGTCACTGGTTTAGCTTAAATATCCGATAAACTTTTCTGTGTTGTGCAGATCATGAACTAGAGAGCTGTGTTCTCCTCCCCATTCTGGTGGCAAATGTCATAGGTAATTATTAAAGCTTGAATTTTTTGTAAAAAGCTCTAAAATGCACAGAACTTCAATATTCTTCTCCGCCCTGCTTGAAGGTCTTTTCTTTGCTCATATATCCATTGATATAAAAAATAGTCCACAATTTCATAATATTCCATAATGTTCTAGTGTTTGTCCCATAGGAAACCTTCACATAGGTGTCAAATTATTCACAGAACTGATGCCAAGATTTGAACACGTAACAGTAAGACATAATTAGTTTGGGGGTTTGGTTCGTTTGGGTTTTTTTTCTTTTTTAATGTTAAGTAGTATATTGACCTAACTACTATAGAGATTTCAAATATAATGTAAACCACAATTTTGGAGTAGCATGTTTGGGAGCTGAGGTGTTTGAATGAATTAACATACTTTCATTATTTGGAAATGTAATATCATCGTAAAAGATTTTTAAAAAAATCTTATTGAGATTTCTATAGATTCTGAATAGAGTTGAGGACATTATTAATTTTAGTGGCTCTTAAGTGTGATAAATCAGGAATTTAAAGGGTCCTACAGGCTAGATTTTTAGTAGCTCTTATTATTCATGTTAATACAAATTGCAATTAGCTTTATACTTTTATTATATTGCTATTACACTATTAACCAAAATTTCTATCTTGACTGAAATATAGCATAGTCTAAAACTATTGTTATGGATGTTGTGAATTTCTCTTCAGTCCCTTCATAAAAGAAGAGAAGGGGAGACTGAGGGGAGACCACATTTCAGTTACAACATCCTCATGAGCAGAAGTGGTGGGGGGCGGGGGGGGCAGGCATTGATATCTCTCTGTGGTGACCAGTGAGAGGACCCGAGGGAATGGTCTGAAGTTGTGTCAGAGGAGGTTTAGACTGGAGATTAGCAAGAGGTTCCTAAAGGTTCCACCCCAAAGAATGGCTGGGCTCTGGAGCAGGCTCCCCAGGGAAGTGGTCACAGCACCAGCCTGATAGAGTTCCAGAGGCATTTGGACAACACTCTCAGGCACATGGTGTGACTCTTGGGATAGTGCAGGACCAGAAGCTGGACTCAATTATCCTTGTGGGACCTTTCCCAACTCAGCATATTCATGCTTCTCTGAAGTATGCCACTTACATTAGTGAATATGCATTTTCAGCAGTCAGGCATAGGAATTTGTTCTAAATCTGAAGGCTAAACTGGACTCCCTATGAGTGTGTATTAGCAATTTAGTTTGGATCAGAAATCTGCTTTTGAATCTCTCAGTTGTCCCTACTTATCACCACTTCACTTCTCATTGCTGTATCCTTAGTGAGGATGCATTTTGGGCTTGTCTCTGACAAAGTCAAACCAGAAAATGAACTCAGTGTGATAAAAGACTTTCAATCCATTGAACCAGAGCAGAGCTAGTTTACATTAACCCATGTAATGTCTAAATGTATAACCCAAGAAAAACTGCATTCTGAGGAGGAAAATCACCATTAACAACTCAGGATGCTAATTGACCCCATCAAACCCTCTATTTTTATGAAATATTTTTTAATAATTAGGCATTTTTTGTGTTATGAGTGCTAACTGTCTAATAATTAGTTTATTTTTGTTAGGCTTTTAAAGCATGGGTTGGGCTAAATAAAAACTATTGGCTCTGTATACAGGGTATATTCCTTTTGTTCATGGCAAGGTACTGAGTGTAACACTTCTCAGGAGAATGGTGCAGTCAAAGGCCAACCTCATTTTATCAGCTGCCAAGGAAAACAGGTGGAAAAACTAAAAGAAAGGGAAAAGGAAGGAGAAGGACTTGAGGGACAGCAGTTTAGAGCATATGACCAACAAGGAGAGATCTTAAAGCCAGAAGGTGGGTGTTTTTAGTTCAGCCAACAATTCAGTGATTGGTTTGGTGCTGCCAAAATGTGGAGGTGGTTAGTTGGAGTAGAAAGATAACTTTTTGTGGTTAATGAAAACAGAAGGTCCCTGGAAGGAGAAGGTAATAGCAGTGTAGCAAATACATTTAGCAGGTGGAAGCCAAGCTATGTTTCAGTACTGTCAGAGGATATCACAGGAGAATTGACCACACATTGCAGTTTTTGAGGTTCAGGTTGGACATTAGGGAATAAAATAGAAAGACACTAAGAAGGCAACTAGACACTGGAATGACTTGTGAAATTTCCTTGAAATTTTTCAAGATTTAGCCAGAAAAGCCATAGCTAAGCTTATCTAATGTTTTCTGTAGTTGCACCTGGAGCAGGAAGATGGACAAAATGACCTCCTTGGGTCTTGTAAAACTTCAGCTTGTTTAAAATTATTTTATTTTAAATTGAAAGCTAAATAGGATTTCTATGTATCTCCGATAATAGAATAGAATTAATCTCTGATTTCTCAGGTTAGGTCAGTTTTATTTTGATAACATGAAATAATAATAATAATAATNAATCTCTGATTTCTCAGGTTAGGTCAGTTTTATTTTGATAACATGAAATAATAATCCTTTTTTTCCCTCCACATGATAAATGGCAACAGAAATTTAGAAAGGACACATTACTTAGGCATTTTATAGATACATCTTCTTTCCAATATGTCCTGGTTTTGGCAGGGGTAGAGTTAATTTTCTTCCTAGTAGCTGATGTGTTTTGGATTTAGTATGAGAATAATGTTGATAACATGCTGATGTTTTAGTTTTTGCTAAGCAGCATTTATACCAAGTAAAGGATTTTTCAGCTTCTCCTACTCTGCCAGCAAGAAGGCTGGAAGGGCACAGGAAGTTGTGAGGGACACAGCCAGGACACATGACTCAAACTGGCCAAAGGGATATTCTATACCATATGGTGTCATGCTCAGGGTATATAAACTGAGGGGAAAGGTGGCTTAGTGCATCTGCTTGCGAAGTGTGTAGCCATCAGTCAGCGAGTGGTGAGCGTTGTGCATCACTTGTTTTGTATATTATAATTCTTTCATCATTATTGTTATCATCAACATTATTGTTATTTTCTTCCTTTTGTGTCCCATTAAACTGTCTTTATCTCAACCTTTTCTCACTTTTATTCTTCTGATTCTCTGCCCCATCCCCCTGGGGGTGGAGCGAGTGAGCAAGCAAGCGGCTGTGTGGTGCTTAGTTGCTGTCTGGGGTTAAATAATAACACAATAATAAGTTGCAGAGTAGATACAGACATATTAGAAGTCTTTGGGAGTATGTAATAATCTTGGATAGCTGTAAAAAGTAGAGTTGGAGAAATTAGATTGGACGATTCTGGGTATTCTATACTTTCAGGTTACATAAGTGAGGGTAAGAAAAAAGAAAGTAAGAGAATATAAGTCACTGTCTTGAGAGATAACACTTGTGAGAAATTAGAGGAATCGATCATTGGCGATATTGGAGGAGGGAATACAAACCCAACAAGATAATTCATTGACCACAGAGTTCCTTTATCCAAAGGAGGAAAACAAATGAGACAATGAGACAAAGAAAGAACAGATCAAGAAAAATGAGGATTCAAAAAGTAACCAAATGAACTCGTTAGAACATGAGATGCCAATTTGGTTTCAGACCTTCAAATTTTTTATCACTGGTATGAAATAACTGTAAATCCTAATATGCAAGGAGTAAACACCTTGAATTTTTAATGACTAATAAGTGATGTCATTTGTAGATTGTCCCTTTCTGAGATTCAGCAGGTTTTCAAGTGCTTGTTTGTGGGGTAAGTGCAGAAAATAGTATTGCCTCTTATTTTATAAATAAAATCATCTGAGACCGGTGAAAGAAACCTAATGCAACTGAAGGCTCTTTATGTGCATGTCTTCAAGACTTGCCTCTTCACAAAATTTTTCAACTTACTTTCTTACAAAGGAAATTCTTACTGTACACTTTACACCAATAAAAATCAGAAACCTGTATTTGTTGGTATGCGTGATTTAATTCACAGTATTTTCCATCTTCATTTATTCCAGCTCGTTCTTATTTCTTCCATATTCCCTTCTTGAGTCATACACAGTGAAGTCTGTTTGACTTTCTATGTGGTTTTAACATATGCTTCAGTTTTACAGACTGTTGATGTGTTAGCAGATGTTGACACAAATTTGAAAATAGTTGGAAAATAAAAGTCTAAGTGAAATGGAATTTTCAGATTAGCTTGGTTGAGAGGAGTCTATGGGTTATTTTTTTTTTTTTTTTTAAATGAATCCTGGACCTCTTAACGCAGAAGTAATTTAAATATCATCTTAATGATCTTCATTCTGTTTGTTGCTCTAAAGCAAACTGTGCTTACTGGAAAGATCTTCATTAAAGCCATATGTTCTTTTCTTTTGAACTGCAGCTCACCACAGCCACCTTGGATGGCAAACTCCAATTGTTTCTGCCCTGATACTTGCCAACCTGTGGAGCTTTGGCCGTGGTACTCTGAGAATAACGACTTGCGGAGAGAAAGGAAACTGGTAACCAGCCATAAGCAAGTGGCATGATATTCTCTTTTAAACTACAATTTTCTTCTGAGTTTATTTTCTGGAAGTTCCTCAAGCTGTTCTCAAAGTTTCTCTGTTATACAATCTGTTACCTTTATTGCAAAAATAAGGACGAAAGATCAAGAAAAGAATTCTGACTTCATTCTAGCAAATCTGCTCAAAAGTGGCTTTCAAAGGACTTCTTGGGTGCTTATAGTTAGATGCATTCTGTAGTGCTTTTCTAGACTGGGACCACTTTAGTCTAGACTGAAAATGCAAGCAAAATAACAAGTGTTCCATTTTTAAACTAGATCTGTTTGTGACAATTTTTTAAATTATTCTGAAATAAATAAGGATTGTATGTCTTTCTGAAATGCCATGAGAGTCCTTCTGTTATACTTCTTTGGGGTTACTGGAGTCAACATGGATGTTTTTTGAAGGCAGAATTTTACTGGTTTACTATTTATACCACATTCTGTAAATTTCTTAGGGAATATGTGACAAATATCTTCTCTTTAAAAGAAACTATTTCTGTCTTGTAAATAACTGTTAAATATTTTCAAAAATGTTATAGTAATGTGAAAATAAAATTATCAGAAAAAAATGTTCATGTCTTGTATTCTTCTTCGTTTACTTGATCTTAGAAAAGAGTTTTTAGAAAATTGGTTTTATTTTATAGACTAGACATTCTCACTGTCCATTGACTTTAGCTAAGAGTAGAGAGCATGTATGTGACTGGTGAAAAGAGACAGAGTTTTTCTTTTCCTTGCAAAATTGTGCTGCCTTTTCAGTTAAATTTGCCAGAACAGAATTTATTAATCAGATTACTTTAAAAAAAAAAGTGAAAAATTGGAGTTACTATCCCCACTTTAACATCAATCAGTAAAGCCAGATCACTTTCAGTACCGTAAAGAATGTTATATTTAATAGATGTCCCTAATTTATGCATGTAATATTTAGTATAAATAGATCAAGTTGTTTCTATAATTTAGGAGGGGTTTATGTTTAGGTTTTTTTATGTTTAGGGTTTTTTTGTTTGTTTGTTTGTTTTTTCAGTTTTTTTATTATGTTTAGTTTCCATAACAAACATTCCTTTGTAAAGGATTTAGCAGTGTTTTGTTGAGCAAAATCATACACTGGTAGGATATGCTGTATCATGCTGAGCAAAATCATACACTGGTAGGATATGCTGTATCATGTCCAGGTATTCTCTAGAACACAGTGGTCTCATCAATGACTGTAGGAGTGTAGTGCAGCCAAATCATACTCAGCACAACTCTGAATATCAGAATCAGGTTTTGTATGATCAAAGTAAATGTGGAATAACCAACTTCAATACTTGTAAATACTTTTTCAGTTCAAAGTCAGATTAACCAAGAAATCATCTTCTATGCTGGGGCTATACCCTGGTTATGCTACACTCACAAATTGTCAGCAAGATTTAAATTGTAACTCCCACCACAGGGATCCTCAGAATGGTCTTCTTCAAGCTTAATTTAGCTAATTTTCTCATCTGCATGTTCTGAACTCCACATGAAGAGTCACTATCAAATAGAGAAGATAGTCCATAGCTGTATCAGCAAGTAAAGTGTTTCTGAGCCTTGGATTGCAACTTAGTAGTGACTGACTCTTCAGGGAGGTTGAAACATCTGCTGAAGAGGTGTGAACTGTAATAATTACTTATTTTTTTAAAGCACCACATATTTTAGACAGAAGAATGATATTCTCAGGCTTAAGGCAGAGGACACAGAAAAACTAGGAATTCTTGCTGCAAGCATGGACTTTGTCACAATCCCCATTGGACTGAAATAAAAGGGAAATACTTCCATTTTCTAGATCTCCTACATTCTAGGACTAACTGCTGTTATTACCCAGTCAGACTGTGTGTATCCCCCAAACCCCTCTTAATCTTGAGCTAGTTTGATCTCTGAAGGAAGAACTCTTCTTCCAAACCTAATGTATTATCCCTCTTTCCTTAAAGTGAGACTCAGCTGTGTGCTGCTTTCCGGTTACTTTTATCAAGGACTTTTTCTGGATAGAAAAGCCCTTTGGGGCATTTTGGCTGTGACCACAGCATCATCAATCCATGCTGAATAGAGACATTCATCTGTTCAGCCCTCGCAGATGTGCAGCTCTTCCATAGCCCAAGAATTTGTTAACCCCTTTTTCCCTCAGGGGAGAGAGAGAATCTGCCCTACAACACAGGCACTAGAACTCTTCAAATGGAAATTCACTATAATTTTTTTCCATCTTGAAAAAAAATCCCCCCTGGACTCCTCATAAATGCTTGAATGCTTGTGGTTTTGAGAATGGAAAACTTTAGCTGACACACTTCAAGTCTGGCAAAGTCAAGTGCTTGAAAGAAGATTTTCTAATGGCTAATAGGAGGAAAAATGGTTGTGGATGGTGTTACCATCTTGTAATATTATATTTAGAATTTTCTAATCACTAGGTTTTCCTTCTGAGATCTCTTTGATAGAAGGACACAGGAGGGCACACTTTATTACTAAGAGTTAAAGTCATAAAAGATTCGTCTTCAACAGAAGAGTGTATCCACAGAAGCACCGTCTATACCTTTGTGTTTTTAACAGGCAAACCAGACAGTTTATATGTTCAGTTTCTCTTCTAAAGACAAGACTATTTGAAATTAGAAAGTCCCAAAAGCAGATAGGAAATGTTCCTGGTTAGCTAAGGTGGATAGCATGTTTCATCTATAAAAAATTGACACAAACAGCTGCAAGTGTGAATATTTAATAGGTCTTTTCAAGGAATTTTGAGTATGCTTTCAGACTGCTTTTAGGAAAAAAAAGTGATTATAACTCCCAAATAGCTTAAGAAAAGTAAAAGTCTTGCTTTGAAGGAATATGTAGCAATATGTGAGGAAAACAGCTGGCAGAAGAATAGTCTAGTTTCATTAATTGTTTGCTGTGTTATCTGTCCTTGAATGTCCTATATACTGGGGAGAGGAGTGGTGTTTTTGTGACTTTCTGTGTGCTGTTATGTGGGGGACTTTCCCAGCTGAACATCTACCAAATGCCACAGAATTCTTAAAATGGATTTGCACAGCAGATTTTTCTGGTGCTGTAAAGGTCAGAAAGCACAGCAAGGTGGCCAGCACTGTTCTGAAGCAGATGGTGTAAAAAACTGTTTGGGATTAAGTGGTTTTGCAAAATATCAGGTACTACCCACTTTTCCTTATAGAATCAAATATACAGGCAAACTTGGGTTGCACTGTCAGGGGGAGGGAAAAAGCAAGCCCACGAAGGAACTCTGCTTTCCCTTGGCCTTTTCTATTTTATTAATGCACCATGAAAGAAGTGCTTTTTGGATGTGTTCTCCACAAAGCTTTTGCTTTCCATTATACGTGATTGCATTTAGATACTAAGTTATATAATCCTGGAATATCTGGAGGTAGTCAGCAGTACTTACTCTTTTCTTTCTTCCATTACTTTTTCATTTAATCTTACCAATTTGTCTTTTCAGAACTGTGTTTTGACTTGTATTTTCCCTTTTAAAAAATGAATAGATCTATTTGTCTCATGGGATTTTATTGCAGAAAGAGAAAATATCAATAAAAATACATAAAACTATTTAAAAA
This sequence comes from Dicrurus megarhynchus, assembly GCA_013399195.1. Classification (NCBI taxonomy): domain Eukaryota; kingdom Metazoa; phylum Chordata; class Aves; order Passeriformes; family Dicruridae; genus Dicrurus; species Dicrurus megarhynchus. The sequence continues at coordinate 1,362,549 of VXAD01012343.1, forward strand.
AATATTGGCATATGCCTAATAAATAAAAATGAAGTGGTAGGGAATTTCTGTTGAAATGTAATTTAAGATGCCTTGCTTCAATGCATGATTGGCGGTCCTAAAACATGGAGCAACAGAAATTAAAGACTAAAATAGGATCTTCCCTGAAATCCTTGCAGGTTTGAAAGTGAAATCTTTTTTAAGAACAATGTAAGATGTTTTTCTGGAAGATACTGCTTTTTATTTTATTGTCTACATGGAACTTCTACCCACCGGCGTTCCCATGATCACTTAAGCCAAATTCTGCTCTTCAGAATTCTGCATTTAATTAAAGCCAGAGTAATTCTGCTTATTTTTGTGAACAAGCTGCTGCTATGAGTGGACTCTGTCTCAGGGATTTTAATAACTTTGAAGGGGGAACAGTATACTTGTGTTAATAACAAATTTTTGGTGAAAAAAGAGTATAGGGTCTGAAAGCTGGATACACCTGTGAAGGCCTACAGAAGTCACTGATGATAAGCTAGTCCTATGTTTACTGGTTTATGTTAAATCTTTATTTTTGATGTGAATATAGTATCTTAAACTAAAAAAAAATCACCTTCATTCAAAAATTAGTGTTAAACTGAAGAGGTTTTACATATATTTTCATGGAAATTGAATGTTGCTAGTGGAAGATACTGGACCAAACAGAGTAAATGATGTGGCATAAACTAGATTTATAGGTATCATGAATTTGATTTAACAAAGCAATATACATTCCATTTCCAGATTAAGACCTTCCAGATTAGTTTTATTTTGTGTCTGAAATGAAATGAACCACAATGAAATGTTTCCACTGTCTTAGTTAATATAAACAAATGAACTCATGCCTTTCCTTCTGTCTAAACTAGAGACAGTTTGTGATTTCTTGGGTTTAGTTTTGGTGGATGAAAATTCATTCTAAGTACAAAGGTATTGTAAAATAATGTGCCAATTAGCTTGGTTCTGTCAACCAGTCACAGACGAACCCTTGGGAAGTCATCTCCAAAGACCACCAGCCCAAAGCATTTACTTCTAAATAATTCACGAGAGATGTTTGTCTGAACTGCTCCTCAAAACCTCTGGTGACAGAGATTCCACAGCCTCCCCAGGTGGGAAATCCCCTTGGTGCAATTTAAACCCATTATTCTCTGTCTTAATCCATTAGGTACAGAGGATAATTCATTACGTTCTTGTTGTAGCAACCCCCTACATACTTGACAGTCGTTATCATGTCTCCCCTCACACTTCTCTTTTCTACTTTAAACAAAGCCAATTCATTCAATCTGTTTTCATATGTTGTGTTTTCAAGAGCTCTGTTAATTTCTGCTGTTTTCTGAACTTCCTCCAGTTCCATGTTTCTCTTTCTGGCAGTGCAGTGCCCTCAAAGGTTACACCCCTACACGCTGTGCCAGTGCTGTGTAGGTTGAAGGCATGGCTTGGTGCCTCTTAGATATGGCACTCATAATTTGGCATTCCACTGTGGTATTGAGTTTGTCTACAGATATGTGGCACTGCTGACTCATGTTCATCCCCTAGGTTTGCTGGATCCTGCATTTCAGCTCATTTTTCCAACTGGCCACCATCATACTGAATTCTGATCCTGGTCTCCAAACTGCCTCCAGCCCTTTCATTATTATTATTATTGTTATTATTGTTATTATTGTTATTATTGTTATTATTGTTATTATTGTTATTATTGTTATTTTCTGTAAATCAGGTAGGTAATGATTCCAGAGGGTAGAGAAAGTGGATTGCTTGATGATTTGGCTCCTAGGTTATATATTCACTGCCAGAGAAGGTGGTCTTTTTATTTCATTTACTTTACATGGGGCTGGTGGGAGGAGACATTCAGTGGATAATTACATTAAATTACTGCTCCCAGTGAAGGCAGGGCACTTCAGCTTTTACTGATGTTGCTGAGGTCAACAACATTGTGTCGTTGTTACTTTACTATGTCATGGTGCAAATTTCCTGTTCCTTCAGTTGTCTGGACTTTGTGTAGAAGCATTAGTCCTCTGCTGTAAAAAACAATCATGCACACATTTATGTGCACACATTTTGGTTTTATCTGAAGGCATGGGCTTTGAAACACTGTTGGTCTGACTCTCCTTTTAGATTCAAGGAGGTTCATACAAATCATAGAATAGTTTGTGTTGAAGGGGACATTAAAGATCACCTAGACCAGCCCTCCTACCGTGAGCAAGAACATCTTCAACTATATCAGGCTGGTCAGAGCCCCACTCAGCCTAACCTGGGGTGTTTCCAGGGCTGGGGCATTTGTCAGCTCTCTGGGCAACCAGTTCCAGTGTTCCTACCCTGAGAAAGGCAACTGGTGCTTGAACCACCTATGTTGGCCACAATGACTTGATGATTGTTTTACACTGAATCTCTGCAGTCATTTTCAAAGAGTGATTCCTCAATTGCACTGATAGAATTGAGGTGAGTTAAATCTCTGACTTTATTCCCCTCCAAAATCACTGTGGTGAGGTAGCATTAAATGCTTCTGCTTGGCTCTGTTGCTTCAGCCTCAGAGAATTTTCTTCTTTTAGAAGGGATAGGAAAAAAAACCCCGAAAACAACTTTTATTGTTCTCATCTTAAAGACAGCATTTTCTGATGTTTTATGCAGCTTTCATGTAAAGGCTACATTGTGCCATTGCAGGAACCTACTGGACCTACTGGAGGTTCCTGGCTGCTGTTTCTCTCATTAGCTGTGTCAAGGAGAGCGAGCTTGGATATTATTGCATAAAAGAGAAAAAGAGAATTATGCAATTTTCTTGAAGCTAGAGGAAAAATGAAAACTATGTGAGGTAAGCAATTTCCCCACTGTTTCAGGCTCTTCATGTGACAATTAATAGGAATAAAAGGAAAGGATAAAAGTTAACCTGACATTGCTGAGCCTTGTTTTAATTTAAAAACAGGACAGGAATTCAAATTTGTGAGTCTCATTAGCCTTAAAGCTCTAATCCAACATTTTTTTTAGTGTCTACATGAAAGAAGACTTCTAATCATCCGCCAGCATCACCCAGCATCTTTCTGCTTGGGGCCTGTGATGTGGGCAATTACAGGGAGTAAGCTTGCTCATGGCCAGATCTTCCTGACACATTCCACTATTTTAAGCCACAGGGAAACAGTAAATAAGAAAAGGCAGCTATATCTTAAATAAAGGCTTAGATTAAGGGTTCACTGGAATATTGTTTGAGTACTTCCCATTTGTCTGTGGGGTCTGTAAGGGCAAACTTATCCTAGAGCTGTCTTGTAACGTGAGCTGTGAAGAGTAATGACACATAGTAATGTAGTTGTGGTTCTGCTTTCATGCTGTTACTCAGACATCTGCCAAAATGCCTGGATGAACCACTTTTTACTTTCACAGGGCAACACCTGCCCCTAAATTTACCATTTAAGCTCTCATTTTGGACGAGAGAGATGCCTATGTATAGTTTAGTCTCCCACAACGCCCAGAGGTGTCTCGTTTTACCAGTTTGTAGATGGGGCTCACAGGCAGCTGCCAGCCCCTGGGTAGAAAGCATTGCCTCACGTCTGTGCACGCTGACTAGCCAATCCCAAAGCCAGGCCTCGGGGGAGGATGCTGGTTTCAGGTAGCAACGATCCCAGAAAGAAGGAGACCAGAGGCTGAAATTGTTCCTGGCCCAATGCCACACTCTTGGCTAGGGTTACACCAGGGGCGAACTTGACCTAATGAATATAAAACGCACTTTCCACAGTCATAGATAAAAAGACATCTTGGGGAAAGGAAGGAGAAGCTGAAAAAATGAATGAAATGCCTTCCACCCTGTGTGATCCTGGGCTGTGAAAAATACAGTTGCAAGGAGCTTTTTTCCGTTTTCTAGTTGAAACCATTGTGATCAGTGGTCTGACATAGTGGAACATTTCCTTTTACCCATTATTCCTTTTTCCTCCCACCCATGAAGTCATAACAGTGAATATATTCAAGTGAAGCATGATGTGTAGTTATGGTATTCAGTAAATGCAAATTACCTTTTTAGTTCCCTCCTCCAAAGGCTGTTTCATTCACTGCATTGATTGTTTGTTTGTTTGTTTGTTTGTTTTTTGACATCAGGATAGTAAGCTGCACTGAAAGGAAACAAAACTGTGTAACACGATAGTGGTAAAAAATAATTTCAGGTTTCATTCAAGAGACATACCAATATGCTTTTATTATTCTTCTTTAGAAATATTTATGTATTTGCACTTTCTGATTGCCAGTTGATACCTTAATGCAAACAATCTTTATCATCTCACTTTTAAGCACCTACTAAAATGGTTTGCATGGTGGGAAACGGCAGAATAATCTAACATCCAGTGATTAAAATAAAGACTGTAAGGATGATGTGAAAGCAACATAGTTTGGGTGGAGAAGACTGGAGGTTTAAGACATTTTTCTTCCAAGTGTGGACATCCACTAAGGATAATGAAGTTGCACACCCATTATATATGTCATAATATACACACACCATCATCATCCTTCACAGTCTTTTGGCAGACAGACTGGAAAAACATTTTAAAGTTAAAAAATGACAACGGTAACTAACACCTAGCAATATCCCTATGAATTTCATATTTATTGTGTAGTTAATACATTACTTAGGAAGACACCTATAAAATATAATTAGGAAGGGAAATAACTTTCTCCCAAAGGAAAACCTGTAAGAAGGGTGAGGTTTCCTCCTGTAGTGCTTTTTCCAAATTCCTTTCCAATAGGTTGCCGAATTATGTGAAAAATACAGGAGCTTCAATTCCCAACCTTCTCTAAGATTCCTTAGGAAATTAATTTCCTGTATTTTCTCTAAATGGAGAAGAAGAAATGATATTCAGAAAACAAACCTGGTTAAGTGACTAATTTTATGTGTTTTGATCTATGGTGTTACCCAGGCCAAATGTGATAGCAAAAGCTATAGCCAAAACAGGAAGGATTTTTTGCTGATAACACTGATTCCAGGCTCATAGGACCCTGACATCAGGTAACCCACTGAAGAGTTCTCCCCATAAAACTGGCCTTCAGTGTGATAGAAAAGAGATATTCCAAAAAAAGAATAAAAAAAATTAAATTAGTTGTTACAGTCACTTCCTCCCTATCCTAACTCCTTCACTGATATTCAATTGGAAAAACTTCCTAACGTAAATGTCTGGATTCAAATGTAATGTCAGAAAAAGACATTCTGAGCTTTCCTTGGTCTCTTGACCCTTGACAAGCTAGATGCTTGTCTGCCTCTGCTTTTGCAATTTGCCATTCACTGCAAAAAGGACTCTTCAAGAGTCCTTTATTTTGAGTAAAAAAAGACTCAAATGAAATGCCTGAGGCTCCAGAACTTATCCTTGGAATTTTTTCCTTAAGGAATAGAGTTCTGCGGAAATTCAAAGCTCCAGTCACATTTAGCTCCTGTTTCCCTTGCTCTTCCTCTGTGTGCATGCTTCAGAGGGAGAGGGAATGTGTCTCTGCCTCCCATCTGGAACTGAATTAACAAATAGCCCCATCCGTGGTGCTGACAAAATGAGAATCTTCTCCCAGGAAATGTTGTTGTGTTATTAAAAGGGCTTTGTTCTAAATGAGGACAAAATGTCAAAGGGCAGGCTTTGGGGTTTATTTCCCAACATGGGGGGATTTCCAAGAAATTCTACTTCATGAAAGATGAAATGACGTTCTGCTCTCCTTGCTCCTCCTGTCTGGTTTGCAGACAGACAGGCTGCCTGCCTCCATATTCTTGCTGTTCATAAGAGGAGGGATCATAGGAGATGGTTAGTTGACAAGACAGATACCTGGGAAGGAGACCCCTAAAGTTCCAGGTGAAGTCTAGGAGACAGTGAACAGCTACGCTTGTTCCCAAGCAGTGCAAGGAACAGCAGAGCCTGGAATTCTGAAAATCAAAATTACTGGATGGGCAGGGAGCTCACCATGGAGTCCACTGCTTAGCCTTGGAGCTGGCCCTTGTGGTCAGGGAGAAAAGCTTGGAGACCTGGTGAGGCTGCTTACTCACCTTGGAGTAGCCTCTGACACCTGCAAAAACCAAAGGCCTCCAGATCCCTTGCATCTACTTGGAGAGCCTGAGCAAAAAGGGAGAGCTGAAGACCTCAAACAGGTTCTTTGCCAGGATGTGTACAGAGAAATCAGGAGTCCAAAGTATAGCTGGGCTGAAATGACAAATGAGCAGCCAGTCCGCTTCCTTTTCTCATGGGAGATTTTCTCCATGAAAAGTTTCTGCCAGAGCTAGTTAACCATCCAGTATCAGCAAACTCCAGAACTGTACAGGATTTGAAGGGCTAGGAACTAGAGTGCTCCTTTGCTGTGACAGGATGTGTTTACAAATCCAGCCTAGAAAAATGTCTTGCTACTCTGCCCTTTCAGAGAATAAAAATCTGGTGGTCCATATGTAGTTTAAAAAAAAAAAAAATTAATTGCTTTTCTTTCGACCAGTGTTCTCTTGAATGGTCAGGAATCCTGAATTTCGAGGCTGGGAATAAACTATGCTCATCAACTCATTCTCACTTCCAAAGTGTATTTGCAGAAGAACAAGAGATTGTGTTTTTTCTATTTTTGTCCCATAAATCATTTTCTGTTCAGCCATTTATCATTTTGATGAAGATTTCAATTAGAAGATGAGGTTATGACTAGACTAACTGGCAAAATCCCAGTGAAAGTAGTAAATTCAGGATGCATCCTAATGCACAGCAACTGCATGGGATCTCCAGGATATGAGAAGTATAATTTCTCAGTGAAACCCCCCTGGACAGCTGCTAGACCTGGCAGATCACTTTATGTTCGAGTGGCCTAAATTCAGTAGCAGAACCACAAACAGCATTGACCTCGTTTTGCTGAACAAAGCAGGAAGTGGGAGAGGCTTTTCTTGAGCCCAACTGCAGATTTAAAGTCAACTGCTTACAATTCAAAACCTGTCACTTACGTTATTCCAGAATCCACTCCCCGGTTTCTCCCTGGAGATCACAGACCTCAGGGGATTCACAGGGCTTGCCCAGTCCATTGCCATGCTTTGTGCACCGGAGAGCCAAAGTCTTTGTGAAAAGTCAGCTATAGCACTGACACGTTGCCCTGGTGGTCTGCAGGGTCTCTGCCTGCAATGATAAGTGATAAGACTCTTGACAGATTTGTGGGATGTCTGTTGGATGTCCCAGGTCCAGATGTGTCACATGAGATTTGCCCCAAAGTACAGGCAAAACACAATGGATCGGTGTTGCTCTCTGGAAATTCTTGTGTTGTTCCTTGCTGGAACAGTGGGGCTCTGCTCCCTCTGCTTGGGAGAATATCTTCTTTCTCAAAACTCTGTCCTCAAAGGCTGATGAGAAGAGACCCTCCTAAATTTTTTTGCCATGACTTTCTGTGTGAAGATTGAAATATGAAATGCCAAAAAAGCAATGCATGAAAAAAGAAAAGGAATGTAACTTCCAGTTCCAAATGTGAAGGGTGATAATGAAGTTCACGTAACATATGGGAAACAGTACTGCTGTGTTTAGCCACTTGGCTTGAAATGTAGACTCCATGGTGCTTGCTATGCAAACAATGCTCAGTTGATCCATCAAAACAAAATCATGGCCATATATAATACTAACGATTAAATGCTTATTCTCCATGATCACATAACATATGGCTTTGTGCTAGAACGTACACAATCCCAGAGGACATCATGTGAATATAATAGATTATTGACTCATGATGCCCCAGTTTTGTTCCCTGGCAACATCTCTTCAAGAACAGAGAGACACATACATAAATATGAGGACTCTAATGGGATTTTTTTCCCCTTCAGCTTAAGTCATTACTGCCAGCTGTGTTTAGGATCTTTATTAGCAAAATTACACATATTGGTAACTTTGAACTCCATGTTGCATTGATGATCTAAGAAGCCAGACAGAAGGATGAAATAATGACATATTGCAGCAATGCTGAAAATAAAATTTTTTTCATCCTGTTTTGCATGATGATTTTCTTCTAATATTTAATTCCTTTGTAACACGATAAATAAAGGATGGGGCAAGAACAGCTTGCCTTGATTTATACAAATCCTCAGAAATATTGTTGGTGTTAGACATAGACTTTTCAAACCTGCATCCTCTTACTGTTTGGCTTCTTCTCAAGGACTTTTTTATTTCACTTTTCTTGGACTCTCTTCTTACTACCTTTGTTTTATGTCATGCATGTCTTTTTTATAATTCCTGTTAGACCTGCTTGGCAAGTAGGAAACCTTTTATTTGCTGAGCTGCGGAAGGATGCTGATGGTTCCCACAGTTCTGTTTCCATGCTTCCTCTTCTTTTGGCAGCTCTTTAGGGGTCTGGACCCTGGTGCAGATGTGTGGGCTCTGCTGTTTTCCACCAGAGTGGAAGTGCACAGAGGTAGGAAGGATATGATTGGTACAGGAGTCTAGGCAGGTCCTCTGAGGTCCTTGGGGCAGAGAAGGAGAAATATCTCCCCTGCATGGGAGTGATGGCAGCAAAGGTCTGACAAACATGCTGTTACTGAGTGCACAAAGGTACTGAAATCTCCTACCAAGAGGGAGCAGTGTGCCAAGCTCCTACTTCGAGGCAGGAGTCACTGCCTGGATGGCTATACCAGAGTCCTGCCTGCAGAGCACTGCACCCAAAACCTGGCGTCACCTTTCTCCTTCCCACAGCAGGTTGCCATCTCTCCAGGCATCTTTAACACCTGAAGAACAGTGTGAAAACATTGCTGCTTTTTTTCAAATTAAAGTTGGATTAGCAGGATTTGCACAATAATTTGTACCGTCTTGTCTCTGTTTTGTTAACTGTTCATTCTGAAGTATTTTTATCTAAATATAGGCATTGTAATAGTTTTTTTTCTTTTCTGCACCACTTGTGTGTGTAAATAAACAGTATGTTTGAATATGTGAGTAGTACAGATTACTTATAAACTGAGCCACCTGCAGCTATTTCAATCGTTAGATTGGATGAAAAATTAAATTTCAGTAAATTTAATTATTTCAGAACAAGCAGTAAATACTTGTTCTGTCTTAGAGATCTTCCTGTCTGATTTACCTATGGATTTTAGCAGGAATAAATAAATACTAAATGAAGACCTGTTTCCATGTTAGTCTGTTGCTAACTGTACAGGAAGAAACATAGCTGTTACAGAATAAAAATCCCAAAGTTTACAAAAATATTATTTTAATGTTCAACAGTTTCTGATTAAGGCATTATTTTTTTCAAATCTTGTTCTTATGCTCTAAGTATGTTCCTGTTAATCTGTCTAATCTGATGCTTTCAGTTACCAGCCTTCAGAATGCTCTGAAGAATTAATTAAGTCCTTTACTTTCCCTCACTGTGGCAGTTGAATTGCTTCACAGAGGTGTAAGTGGAGGTGCAGAGCTATTTCATTTACACAAAAAACCTGTAGTAGAGGCTGGGGAAGAATCTTGGATTCATTATCTCCCTGCAGCCGACTCACGAGCTGCCTCACTTCAGTGCTATCTCAGCTGCAGGGCTGTGACTTGGCCATGTCACTGGGAAAACAACCCTGATGGTTTGTCCAGGAATTAAAAATCCCATGCTCCACAGCTGTTGATATTTTGCTTCTTGAGCCAGATTTAGGCAACGTATCAGTAGTTTATAAAGAAAATCTTTTATCTTTCCTGCCTCCGTTCAGCTAAAGCTGTAAACAGGACACGTTGTGTAACTTTTCTAAACTGAGCTTGGCTGAACATGGCCACAGCTGTTAATCAAACTGAGTAAATGTAAGCATTCGATTGTCTGAAAAGTACTGAAAGGTATGCTTTGCTCTCAGTTGAAATCAGTCATGCTGACCCACAGGAGCATTGCAATATGTCTTCTGGGCTATCATCTGAATTAAGAGCTATCAGATAGACAGAAACCCAGCTCAGAGTTTTGGCTCTGACAGTAAAAGCAAGGCTGCAGGTGAGGCAGCAGATCAATTTGCCCAGAACTTTCCAGCTCACTGGGTAAAATCTAATTTCAGTGTAAAATGCTCTACTGCTAAGACAGAAAGCTGTGTATGAAGTGCAGACATCTAGCTGGCAGGCTGCAGTGATGTGCTGGCCAGGTCAGAGATTTATACTAGCCTGCACCATGATAGGTCACTGGCAACCTGTGGAAACAAAGCAGGTTGTACTACAAAGTAAAGGAGCTGCTTTCCAGGTCCTGAGGAGAGGGCTTATGTTTGCCAAAACATTCAGAAGTATCATAAACAGCCAAATGGAGACCGACAGAAGTTCTTTCTATCTGAGACGTTTTATCTTGTGTGCCAAGTCCTTAGCTCCTGAAACAAAGAAACTCTGTCTTTCCTCATGCAGAGCATCTACAGCCAAAAGCCAGAGGTGACTGACTTTGTCCTGTCAAGCTGCTCTCTGTGCCTACCAGGTCCTTCCCAGAGCCACGGTCCTGGCACAGGCTCAGAGCCAGGGTAAGCCTAAGAGAAAGGAAGGGGCCACTGGCATGCAGTGACACCAGAGGTAATGGAGGGGGTGAAGGTGTCATCCCCACTGGTCTCTAGGTGCTGCTTTCCTAGAAAAAAGGCCAATTCTGCTGGGGACGTGCAAGAACAGGAGTGGGAATTGTGAGCAGAAATCCAAGGGGACCCAAAGAGAGACAAAAGTGCCAAGGGAGACAGAGAAATGTTGGTCTTTTGCAAAGTATAGAACAGGCAGCCATGGGTGGAGGAGGGCTTGTGAGCCCATATGACTCCCAGGAGAGCTGAATAAGAGCTGTGAAGGCACACTTTGGGCTTTGTTTGGCCGCTATGTTAAAGTAAGCAGACCTACACTGGTTACTGGCTACTTAATCCAGAGGTTGAATTTTGCAGGTCATTGGCCACACCCCAGTTACCTGTAGAGATATGCATTTGCATTAAGGACAGCTTGTTTGTGGGCTAGAAGAAGATGGCATCTGTTTTCTTCCCAGCTGATTATGACCATTCCAAGGTCAAATGGAGACACTCAAGGGAAAGGGCATCAGGGACCCCTTTAGTACGACGTATGTCCTTTACTGTGGTAATCACCACCCTCACCATTCTGCTTTGCAAATGATGGTCTGAATTACAGCAGTTTACAGTGTGAAAAATTTCCCCCCATCTTTTATCACTTTTTCATCATGGTTATTATTTTGTCTTTGCTGGTTTCCTTCCTGCATTTTTTGAAGTGCTTCCAGACAAGCTTGTTGCCCAGCACCCTAGGCACATATGCTGTTGTATTCCCTTGGAGCAGCCAGCTGTTTCCTTACAGGGACACAGTTGGTGCTGGTTAGTGGATTACTCTATAACAGATATTTAAGAGGATTCCCTCCTCTTTGGAAATTTTCTTTCCGTTCTGAGACATCTTTCTCCCTATATTGACAGTCAGTTGAAAATGCATGTTTGCCTTCAGAAGGAGGTTGGGTTTTATTGTTTTCCCTTAGTGACAGAAGGCATATGCAGATCTCACAAGGTGAGTCCTCCATACAGCAGCATCTTTTAAGTTAACAAATTAATATTGATAAAAATTATTATTTGTAGAGGTCTGAATTATGAATCAAGTTCTATTTAATCGATGCTCTTGGATGAGCCATACTATAAAACCAACAGCAAATTAGGCTTAAAAGCCAGACTGCTGTTGCTTAAAATCTTGTATTGCACTTAAAAACAACAAATGAAAACATAAATAAAATAAGTAGACTGGGACTCTGATCCTCAGAGCCATTCTCTTCTATCAATATTAGACTAAGAATTTCAGAGCTTGAAAGAACTGATCCTCCTTTCTATAAAGCCCTCAGCAAAAATAGGTCAACCAGGCAAATACCTGAACTGCAGTGGGTGAACAACTCGTATTAAACATATATCTCATCTGGGCCATGATGAAGACTTGTACTAACACGTATGTACAAAAGGTTCAAAGTTAACAGAGCAAGAAGTAAAAATGCAGCTTTTCCATCCTGAAGCCCTTAACTTTGAACAGGTAAATATACCCTTAACATCAGGAAAACAATGGAACATTCTCTGTGAGGTTGTTAAGTCCTGTACACAGCTGCCCTAGGGGATGAACTCAGTGTTGCTGAGCAGAAGGGCACTTTTAGAAATGAAATGTAGTCCCTGAAGAGATTTGTGTTGACTACATGACTTACTTGCCCTGTCAGAAAAGAAAGGATGTCTCTGGCTTAAACCCATGGTAGCAAACTCACAGAACCAATTAAAGAGGAAAAATATCATCAACAGAAATTGTAAGAGGAGAAAATAGAAAGAAGTCAAGGTATTTTCATTGCATTCTTGTACCACCAGACACAGCTAACTTCTGTCCTGAAATTCTGAAGCCGAGAATATCTTTGGCCTTCTGATACTAATTTTAAATTAATCTTTGAAAACTGAGAACATTTCACAAAACTGAAGTGTGCTAATGTTCTGCCAATATTTAAGAAATGTACTATACAGTGTACAGACAAAAAAAATACTTGATCTGAATTAGGTCTTGGGTAAAATAATAGTCAAATTGATACAGATATCAAATGATGGTTAAAAACAAAGCTATAAATTCTGATAGCATAATGCACAAACAGTTACTGTTAAACAGAAGTTATATATATCTTTGGTGCAGTTTCTAATGACCAATGCAAAAGATCTGCAAATGGAGTGTATTTAGACTTTGTAAAGGAATTTGCTCAATGTGTATTTGAAGTTAGCACTGAGCTGTAGAGACACATATTAAATGAATTAAGGACTGTGTGTGAGATGAGTTTCATAAAACATCACTGAAGAATTATTATCAAATTAATTAACAGGGCACTCTCCAATGAGCCATTGTTTGGCTGGCAATCTTCAATGTATACATAACATGAAGGAGAAAATATAAAATAGATAAAATTTGCCAGTGCATTAAAAATGGTGGTCCTATGCCAAAATGCGAACACAGCAGTTGGAGAAGGGGTCACAGAAGGCTTACAGCTAATGATTAACTTGTTGCAACATGAAACTGGGACACATCTGAGGAGACCTAGAAGTGTAGCAGAGTGATTTTGCTTTGAACTCATCAGACACTGAAGATTCCATGCTGCTGTCAACCAGAAAAAGATGAAAAAAATTAGAGAGCTCATGTAAAAAAGAATACCAGAAACAATTGAAGAGATGGAGAAATTATTTAGATGGCAGCATTTAAACTGCCTCCACTGTTTAGATTATCAAAAAAGATGGGTCTTGGTTGCTTTATTTGAACACCTCCATGTCTGGGGCAAAGCAAATATTACATTTTTATTTAATCCATACAAGAAAAGATTACAAGAATCTGTAGCCATATGTTTTTAGCAGTCCTCAAGGAAAACGATCAAGGGAAGTGGTGAGTTCCTCATCTCATGCAGTCACCAAACAGAAGTGCCTTTGACAGTACTGAGAATGAATGAAGTTACAAGAATGGAGGAAAAGGAGCTCCTCCACAACTCAGCCATGGGACCTGAATGCCTTTAAATCCAACATAACCCAGTGTTAATAGGAAAGTTGCTTGGCCATGTTGCTTCACTCAGATCCTTTCTAGGAGGCAGTTAGTGAACTCTGGGAAAAACTTAAACAATGATCCTGAAGTTGTTCTTCATTTTTCTGTAAATTATATTAAAAGTGGCAGATTAGTAACAAAGTTTGAAGCAAGAAACCTTATGTCTGCTCCCACATCCTTGTTTGTTTTCATTAACAAAATGCAGTTATATTTGAGAAGACAATGATCTGGGAGCTGGTGACATTCATCACCAACATTTAACTCCATGTCTGCAGAATAATCCAGCACAGGGGAGAAGACAGACAATGGACTTGTGAGCCATCTGCATCTACTTTAATCTTTTTGTCATCCAGGAGAATTTACAAGGCCACTGGCATCTTCTGCAACTCTGCATGACACTGGATGAAGCTCCAGATGGTCCTTCCTTGCTCCCATTCAACATTCCCATCTTGGCTGGTGTGTCTAAAAATGTTGATTTAGGTGCAGAGGTGATAATATCTTAAAGTGACAGAGTTGTGGGAATCAGCTAGATGTTCAGAAACACAAAAAAAATTTTGCTTGAATTGAGTGCTAGCTCGTGTTTCAAATTCAGGAGGTGCCCTTGGGATGGGTATTTTGCAGTTGGCCGCCAATTGCCTCGTAACTCACCTCAATTTATTCTTAAAAGTAAATCAAGCAGGAGAGTATTTATTGAGTGTTGGGTAATTGCTGAATAAGTGCTATTAGTTTCTTTTAAATAGAGAACCAGTTGCCAAAGTTGTGCCTGACAGCCAGTTTAGACTTATGGGGAAATTGTAGGTCTGGGGTTTTCACCTGGACAAGCAATGTTAATTGGATATGGGGGATGAATGCTAATAGGAGTCCATTCTCATCACTAAGGTTGTGGTTATGTGGAAGGGTGAATTCAGAAGAAAGGGATTCAGAACCTCAGGGAAAGATAGAGAAGATATGTCTTTGGGATGGCCAGTGTTTCAAGCCCTTCAGAGGAGGTTGTGCACAGATTTGAAGGTGAGCGTGCTGAGAGCCTGTGAGGCTGCAGACCTGCTGGGAGGCCCTGGGCCTGGGTTATTTTTGTCTTGGTGTGAAGAACCTTTGAATATTCAAGTGTGTGTTTCAGAGGTGCTGCGAAACCTATCCCTCTGGTGTTGAAGAAATGCAAACTTAAATTGGGTATTGCAATCCATGATGTCATGGAAACTTTATATGGTGATATCATATCTAGTTTGGGGTCCTCTTTTGAGCAGAGCCCATCATAGGAGGATGGGAAGTTTTTGAATTGTCCTCGTACTGGGATTTAATTGGGTTACTGTGGGATACCAAACCTGTGCTCATGGTGTCTGCTCCTTTTTTTTTCTAGCACGGGTGAGTCACTAATGGCATCTGCTTTATCCTTTTCTTATGTTGGGTACCTGAAAAGTAAATTTCACTTTTACAGCTTTCTTGACAACAGAAAAGGATCAGAATTTTCAAAGCCACTTAAAACATGTTTTCATGAAGTACTGTTATTTAAAAAAAAAAAATTCTTAGTGTTAGCTGGCACTTTTTCTCCAGTTGTAACAATTTACAGGCTCTTCATGGGTTTTTGTCTCTGTGCAGCATACCTACAGGGACATTTTTGGTCAGAACTAGGAATAAACACTGAGAACCAGACTGTATTTGCCACCTCCTAATGGCAGGGTTATTTTAAGAAACTCTTAAATACTAGGTACTTGCTGCTGGTTTTAGCTGTTTCTGTGAAAAATGAAGCTTGTCCTTGAGGAATTTGTTCTGTTACTCAGAATTGGGCTACCAAAGACATGATTCACCCCATTTCTGGCTGAGAATCTAGTCATTCTCCGCAAAATGATCTCTGAGATGTGTATCAATAACCTCAGATCTCAGCAGGGCTTCGCTTCTGTCCTGCGGATGACATAGCACAGAGAGCACGTGGGCGGTCTGCCAGAGCCCGTGTGCCAGCATCAGGGAATGCTGCACATTAGGTAGTTTTCCATGCAGTAAATAAATAGAATTATTGTGAAGCACAGATTATTTTACTGCCAATAAGATGCACACACTGTTTTAAGGCCCTGTGCTGTGCCTGCAATTCACAGGGTCATTCCTGATGAAAGGAACAGTTCAACACTAACCCTCTATTCTGCACTGTGTGCCAAAAACCAACAGTAAACAACTACTGCACTAACTCAGCAACATATTTGGCGACAATATTGAACTTTGTTCTCCACCTCCACTTGGATTTCTGCTCTCTTTTCAGTGTGGTGAGAAAGTTGTCCAAGAGCACTGTGTTAGGTTATATCAGTTTTAGACAGGATGAAAACTGAGTGAGAATTGCAGTATCAGGAGGGACCAAAGTTCATACAGCAGAGAAAGAGTTAATTTCTGCCCAGAGCAAAGGTACTGAAATTGAACTACACAAATTCATTTACTTTCTATAATTTCATAACAAAAAATGAAGCCAGAGGTAATGCCATTTTGCCATTGATTCTCACCGAGCTACGGCTCATTAGTTACTTTATGTTGCTTAGCACGGTCTGTTTACATCTACAGAAATTCAGCTAATTCAATGAGTCCCTTCTCTCCTCACAGGCATCCCAGTATTCTTGCCTATCTGACCATGCCCTGTGGGTTTGCCATCCATGTGCTGTATGCAGAGCTGAGCACATATGCTTATTTTGAGGAGGAAAAAACCCCTGTTGAGATCCATTCCAGCTACACTGGCAATCATATGGGCTATTTCAGGCCAGGCCTGAAAATATTTCACCATGATTCACTCTACCTTTTCTATGTTTTTATGAGACCAGAGATCAGAATCATGGAAGTCAGGTCCAGGACTCCTTGAAATGCCACATTTGAAGAGTACAGTTGAAATCTCTTTTTGTCTAAGCCGTGGCTCTTTCAAACCCTCTCTTTTGACAGACTAAAATGACCTTTCCAAAACTTCTTCTTACATGTGTCATTCCCTAGGTACTTCGCTGTCCCTGATACCATGCACATATTTCACCCTTCTGCTGGACAACAGGTGCTGGAGGACGGTGGGAGAGCACTTTGTCAGTATGGAGCCTTGGGAACACTTCCTGCATGCTTTGAAGGGCCAGAAGAAGACCATGGGGTAGTTGACAATCAGATTGAAGCTGCTCATGAGCACATTGGTATTTCCACTCTGACAGGGACCAAGGGTGCCCTGGGATCAGGACTGCACCCTTCTGTTTGCTCTGCTGTGTAATGACCTCGTGAGGTTCCAGGGACCCTTCCTTAACTGATTTAAAGTCAATTATCAGCACTGATAAATGTGTGTTATGTTTGTTCATGTTTTTCCTACAATCAAGTCATTTTTAATGCTGATGGCAGGAAGTAGCCGTGGTATTTCATAACACATTCTGTGCATCTGCAGCGAAGTGGTGCATTTATGGTAACAACATAAGCACGCAGATAAATACAAATACCCAAACAGATGTTTTCCTAATCCTTTATGGCTTTCAGTGAACTCAGGGTTTGGTTTAAGGAGACTTACTTATGATCCCCAAATGGTTTTCCACTGTGATTGTCTTCAGAGTTGATAATTTTCCCTTTATTATGAGAATGAACCATGGAGACAAAAGCCATCCCAGGATTTAATCTTACCCAAACCAGCAGCTGGTATTATTTCCAGTATATAGTTCAAAGTACACAAATCACCAGTTTAAAACTATACCTTAAAAATCCATTCCAGGCACACTAAATATTATATTCATTTTACTCAAGATATATTTCCTCAGCAGCACAGGAATATAGTCTTGACTTGGTCTCCCATTTCCGTGAAATTCTTTGTTTAAGTCATTCCACAGTGGATTTTTTAGGCAAGGACCCAAGTAAGTGAGTGAATGAATTGCTAGCAAATTTTTGACTGCTCTGAATGGTTAATGATCTCAACTTTATTCCCATTTTTAGATATTTACATGATTTTTATGCAAACTGGAAGGATTGTTTAGAATGTCTCATCTTCACCTATATTCTCTTTACACACACACACACACACACACACACACACTCTCATGCATTTCCAGGATTTCAAGTCAATGTTTCAGCCAATGAAACTTCAAGGAGGCACAGCTTTTCATGTTAGGCAAAAACACTGTGATGTGCCACTGGACTAATATTTAAAACATGAAAATTCTAATCACAAACCCACAAGTTTTTTTCACCTGAAACATTGAGGATCCCCATTCATGGCTTCCTCAGATTTCAAGGAAGCTGGAAATGCAACTGTTGTTAAGACACAGTAGACTCTGCTCAGCAAAAAGCCTTGCTCTCTTGGCAGCAGAACACCCATCTCCCTCTCACCTTTCAGGTATTTGAATCACTATAGATTTGCCTTCTCACCTCAACTAAAATAACAAATTGGAAACCAAGCTGGAACAATAAATTTTTTCCCCTTTCCCCACAGTAAGTTTCTGCACATCCAGGGATGAAGCACAGGCATGAATTGAAAGTAAGAAATTGGGAAATTAATTAATTGACATCCTGAGATAAACAACAAAGCTTTAAAGGAAACCAAACCAGCCCATTTAACAGGAATGAATAACATTTACCTCAAAACTCAACTAACACCCCAACAATAACAGCAGCATCTTTCACAGATTCTAGGCAAGCTAAGTTCAAGCCAGCAAAATACTTTCCAGTTTATAAAAGTTTTAAAAACTGCCAGGGGATATGTCCTGGCCTTCAGAGCAATGGAGAAAGAATGAGCTTCAGAAAATCACATGGAAAAAGCATAAGGGGAGCAGATTTTCCAGGCATTAATTCAGTGCAAAAGGGGGTCTCCCTTCCAAAATTACAGAGCACTCGTGTTAGTGGGCTCCTTTCTCACATCACTGAGCCCTGTTGGATGGATTGCAGGGGGTCTCTTTCCAAATACCCCTAAGTCCAAAGAAAAGGAAAGTTCTCTCTTTTCTAGTATCAGTCAATTATTAGAAAATGGATATATAGAAGGTCACAGTTTTTGCTGGAAAGTTTTTTTTGTTGTTTTTTCTTTTTTTTTTTTTTTTTTTTTTTTTTTTTTTTTTTTTTTTTTTTTTTTTTTTTTTTTTTTTTTTTGGTTTTTTTTTTTGCTGCAGGAGAAGGCAGGAATAGCTGTAAGGACTTTGGCACATAGCCCTCATGGAAAAAAATATGATAGATTTTAATAGAGTGATAGTCTTCCTACAGAATTCAAAAGTCTATTTGTATAATTGTATAGGAGGGATGTTGGATAAAATTTCTATTGCACTTTTTGGGCTTCACTCATTACATTCCAAAGGATTTTTCCATAAGAGAATAAAGCTGAATATAGTGTACTGGATGCCTCCACACTTTACCTACTGAAATACCTCTGAGTAAGCTTTACAAATACAGAGGGTGTTTGAAAGTCTTCAGGCACTACAATGTGCATTCACTCTTACATATTTCCATGATATTGATGTGTTAGTTCTTGCAGAGTTTTCTTGCAGTACATTTTCATGATCTTTTAATTTGAAAAAGCCAAACAAATTAGCAAATTGGATAATAATAATAATAACAAAAGAAATCTATGTTTTTTCTGGTTTTGTATTATTAGAGAGAGGAGGTTAGTATTTTTAACTCTCTTATGGGGACAACACAAACAACATGATCAGTTTGTTTGGATTGCCATGAGATTACTTTGTATAAGAAATGCTATTTAAGCTTACAGAAAAACCTCTGCAAACACTCATATTAGTCTGTCATATTAGTTTTCTTAGACTTCATGCTCACTCTGCACCAAGCCTTCTGCTATTTCCCTCCACCCTGCTCAAAGGGAGTGTGCTGGGTGTCCAGGCAGGGTCTAGAGCATATTTAACAGTCCCGTGCCCTAAAATACATGTTGAGAACCTGATTATACTGATGGCTCTCAAAATCATCTTGTGAGTTTTTTGGACAGAGATAGATGGCTAAGACCAGTGACATGAATTATTCTGGGAAGATGTCTAGCAGTCTCCATGGCCTGTGGGAGTTGTATAGATAACTAAATAACTTATCTTGGGTGTCTGTGGTTTGGAGGTTCAATGTTACGTGAGCTGAACCCAACCCTATGCAGACACAAATGCACTGGACTTGGTCACCAGTTCTGGAGGATTCCTCAGGATGAGCTCTCTATAGAATAGTACTGCTTTTTCTCAGCATTTAAGAAACCATTTTTCTCATACACTTTATGCTTCTAAAGCTGAGAACTCCTTCATTCACTTTGGATGTGACTTATAGCTAGAAGTAACCCAAATTTCTAGTTCAAACTTCCCTATCTGACTTAACAAAGTAAATAACCAAGTTATTACTTTTTATTTTTATTGTCTCCCATTGTTCCTGTGTTTCCTTCTTAACCTTTCAGCTGCTCAGACATTTATAGTGAATCCTTCTGTTTACCACTGTGTTATAGATAACACTTTTTTCACTGTAGGCTTTCAGCTGTGCAGCTCTAATCCAGCAACCGGCTGCTGAGCACTACTGTGGTCAAATGTGTTTATTTTCCAGGCCATGAACAAGCTAGAATATACTTCACAGTTCAGAACCTGTGGATGTTTACATCTTAACCCTTCCTAAGTCACAGTGCCCTTCCTATATTTGTTTGCTTTGGTTTTGTAAGAGCTGGAAGAACAAAAGGCAAATTTTAAGTTTTCCCCATCCTCAAACCTCCCATTTGCAAAACATAATGAAATCTGTCAAAATAATGTCAAAAGAGATTTTAAAAAAAAAAAATATTTATGAAATAGCCAAGCTTTGGCTTATTTCTCTAGATACCTCAGTCTCCCTGACAAATCATATGCACCAGGAACATCCAGCTGCAACTTCTGCAAGGAGAATTCGGGGGGAGGGGGGTGGATATGCTTGTGCTGTTCCTTGAAGAGTGAGGCATTATGGCTGTTGCTGCTGGCTGATCCTTCACACAACCACAGGTTATGGGATGAAAGGCAACCTGGACATCTAAAATCAAAAAGACTTCATAATATTATCAGGACACAAATCAGATGCAGCTAAAGAAATTCAGGAAGAAACCATGGGTTGTTTTTAGTTCAGTGTGGAATGCAACTTCTTTTGTTTGTTCATGTTTGTAAAAGTACAAATAGAAGTAGCAAAGCTGGAAGGTTCTGCCCCTTGAAACTCTTCTACCTTGGGCAATGTGAGAGTAGCTGGTACAGGCAGATGCTAGGGAACATACCAAAGGCTCAGAGACTTGCATGAGGTTCTTTCTGTGCTAAAAATTGCTGAATAGGTTGGGGCAGTCTCATGAAGAATATATTGTTCATATTTTCCTTCTTAGTTAATTTGGGATGAACATTTTTAATCTATATTTGGAGGCTGTTCTGCAACTAAAGAAAGCATTTGAAGACCCAGAAGTTGCACAAAAGTTTAGTGTCTTCTGTCAAATGCAGTAGTATAGTGGTTCCTTTTTGCTAATTGTCCAAATGCTCCACATTAAAAAATATTGCCCTTTTTTACTCTGTATCATTTTACATATCTGAAAAGAGCACAATACAGATTTTTTTTGTACTGCCTGATTCCATTCTAACAATATCTTTGAATCCACAGTTTATTGATAAAGTAATTAAAAATATTTTTTTTTATGAGTAGGAGAAATACTTTCTAAAATAAAAAGTGGAAAAGCACTTGTAAAACTTTCAAGAGAAATTGTGCAAAATGATCAGGTTTTATGTGCATATTGTTTGGAGGGAAATTTCCTATTGTTTCCCACTGAAAACCTGAATTTTACTGTTCAACCTGCAAATACCACCACTGTAGTGTAGTTAATTTTATGTGACCGTACAAAAGTCAGTACTGGATGGGCAAGATTCCATGACTGGAAGGTACAAAGTTGAATGTTCAGCTTACCTTTATTTGAACCATCCAAACTACTGGAGTTTGCAGGAATGGGTCAGAAATCTTGTGAGAAGACCATTTCAGGAGTGATTTATGATGTATCATTTTTCCAGTCAAGATGGGGAAAGCCCATTTGAAGGTTAGTCAGAACCCTGGGTGAGTGGACCTTGATCAACCCCAAATAGTGAACCATAGTGAACCATGTGGTACATGGATTCTCCTTTGCAGCAACTACAAGTCCCATGTTTGTATCTGGTTTTACTTCATGCAGGAAAAACATGTTGCCTGCCAAGTAGAAGAGGTCTCGAGGCATTGCTTCTGCAGTTCTGAAACCACATCAAGTGCCAGAGCTGACCTCTGCTCGCATTGCATACATGTGTGCAATGAAGATTTCTACTTTTCTTTTTGCTGTGGAGATAGCAAAAAAAGTGGAAACTGATCATTCTGCTTGCATGCCTGTGCCTGGGACTCTTGCTAGAAAGCAAGAGTTATTTCTAGTCCAGATTTTGTGCGCTTAGGGTCTGTTGCTGTAAGAACTATGGACTCATGCCATCTCGATTCCCTCCTCAGAAGAGGGATGCCTGACAGATCTGTGGCTCTGTATAAGCTGCAATAAAAAAAAATCCTGTGGGTCTGGGGTGGCAACTTTCCTCTACCAGAAAATGCTCCGTGGAAGTGGAAATAGAGCCGAACTCAGAACAAAGATCCCTACAGTCAGGAGTTGCCTCTGAACTGGGAATTACTTATACAGGGCAGATGGATGTGTGTGTCTTTACAGGGTGTATCCTGCCCCTGCAGACTTTAAGGTTCACCACAGGAAGTGAAAAAGCACGTTTTAATGAGGCAGATGCAGCTGCGGCAGCTCAAGAAGAGTTGAAACAAACAAATTAGTGTAGAGAAATCTTTTGGGCACTGAAGAGTGCTGTTACCATGGACAGCCTACATTGCTTGCTGTATGGAGATACAGTGAACAATCACCACTCTCAGCAGTGGCTTAAATTCTCCCACTGAATCACAAGAGGCACAGACACCTCAGCCATGCAATGCCTGCAATGATCGTAGGCAACAGATGCAATTACCCTCAAAATTCCAGCCTCACATCCTAAAAGGGAGAGGTGTCGTCTATTTTAGATGTCACCTCCTGCCTTACCTTGGCACTGGGGCTGAAAACAAAAGGAGTTGCATTCCCAAGGCTGGACTGAGTGCTCAATCTTGTCCTGGTTGGCTTTGCAACGGGATGTTTGGGAAACACCTATTTTGTTTTCTGCAGGAAAACCACTGTGCAGGTGCGAGTTCCAGCACGTGAGAGGGTGGAGACAACAGGTGAGTTTTGCCATGAGCCTTGTGGGAGGCACGGGCACAGCCAGACACACTGTGCTGCTGCTGGCAGCCTTGGCACGAAACGAGGCTGGCTGTGCTCTTCCGAGAGGACCTAACAAGTGCAGCATGTTGTTGGCATCATGCAGTGTAAGCACATTACAGGCTATTTATTTTTTTTCAGAGTAGAAATGGAGAAAGCAGCTATATTGACTTTTTTCAGCCTCTTTCAAAATTTAAGACACATCAGACAGAGAGTTAAGACCAAGCTGGATCAGTGGCTGAGACCAGTTAATGAAGTTTCAATAGAAAAGGTTTTTAATCAAGAAGACTGACCCCTTCACAAAAATTGCTATGAAACCTTTCTAGTCGCTCTGACTTCATACTGTAAATTTCCAATTAAAAATGGTGCTGATCATTAAGCAAATAACTCATGTACATGTGCATTTGTAGAATAAATTAACTTGCAGCCTATGAACTGGTGTCAGATCTATTTAAAAACATGTGCAGAGGATGTTCTCAACTGCTTATCTCTCTGTTTGTTGGCCTTTAGTTCTTTACCTATAAATGCACACAAATATTATGTTCCCATGCTCACATGTTTCCAGCATACACTTTCAGGCCTAAATTTTGAACTGCAGGCAGATTGCAATGTGGATGTTTTTAGTCTTTCTTTAATTAAAGTCTCAAAGTACAGCTATTATAGATAACCAATACAATGTAGACATTTAAAAAATACTGTTACTTCTAGTTTCTCTCAGTGAGATCTAGAAGTTGGAAGTAATCTTTGTGATCAAAACAGCAAATTTTTGGTGAAGGAATGTTAATCCATGAGCTACAGTTTGGTTATGAGGTGCCCTCTGTCCCAGCATCCATAAGGGTCTGACATGTGCAAAGTCTAACTTCAAGGATGACAGTGTTACAGTACCCAGCCTTGCCTTTCCTAGTACACTCTGAGAACCCTGATCAGTCAGGTACAAGATGGGGACAGGGTGTATTTGCAAATTTCATGATCTCTTGAAGAAGACTTTTTTTTAATATTCTGCAGAAAAAATAAAATATCAAAATATATTGTGTGTTTATTTCTGTGTCTGAGGCCTCTCATTTATACTTACCAAATCTCTGGATCAATGCAAGGAGTGATTGGGTGAAAAAAAAACCAAAACAAAACTCCTATAAATAGAAACAGAAGACAGCAGGACAGCCGTGCTGAGATAATGAACTTGACATGAAGGACAGAAGTGAGAATTATGGGATGCTGGTGCTCTCCCTGTGAACCCGATCCAATTCCTGTTGTTTTTTACCATTTAAGAACATGGACAGGAATTGTTTATGATCAATGGAATGAAGAAGAAGGGAAGACAGACAGTGATCTCCTTTGGCTGGCCTTTCCCAGAGAGCCTGATACACTCATGACTCAGTGAAACAAACATGTTGAAATCCTCAGCCCAGTCCTTTGGAGGTTGTGTAACCAACAAGCCATTCCAGTCAACTGGACACATTTACTTGCTTTATTTGCTTATATTTCAGTAATATCTGAATGATTCTGTGCTGTATTTTGCCATTTGTTTGAACCTCTCTGTTTTTCTTTCTTTTATATATATATATGTATATATATATATATTAAGATTGGAACTGCTTGAGCTCGGGAAATTCCTGTGAGGTACTACCTGGCATTCCATGAGGCTTGAAGGAGAGATCAAGGTTCCAAGTCTATAGAGGCCAGTGTGGAAAGCAAATGAGAAAGACGGCACAGAAGGCAGCTTTAGTTGTGTAGGTTTGGGGACAGATTTTTTATTTCAGGACATGCAGGAAGAAATCGCTGTTTGTGATGGGGAAAACAGACTGCAGACACTGTATAAATCCTGCTAGAGCTCAATATCCAATGGCTCTCTTGCTGCATGTGGCTGTGCTGTGCCCTTGCCCTTGGGGTGAATAAAACAAATCCTGCCTCAGAAGAATGGGAAACAGAGTCTCAGGCAATCCACACTGATACTAAAAGGTAGAAACGAGTTTCCTTTGCTTCTCCTGACATCTGTAATGTTTTGCAGCTTGCTAGAGAGATCCTGCTCCTTCAAATGAGGTGTGGCCAGAAAAGAAGGAGACATTACTTGTTGATGTCCAACAGTTTTATTTTAATTTTTCATTCATGCTTACTGCAGACACAGATCTGGAATTGTCCCTAACGAGTAAATGAGGGAATAGTCTTCGAGGGAGGGTGATGAGGCTTATAGCAGGAGAAGAAGGCTCTGTTCTTTCTTCCTTCTTTTGGTTCTAAAAGGTACCAGCCTGGGTGAGAGCAGCTCCTACTCCTCTCCCTGGGCCACTTTCCCCTTCGAAGCAGCCTGTGGCACATGTGAGCACTGTCTGTGTGCTCTTGGAGTGAGCTGGGGCTCCTGCCTAGACCCCACTGCCCTGGCTGAGCCGCACAGGAGCAGCCCCTCCCAGGGTTTGCATGCCTCCCCCAGAGGCACTCTGTGCCTCTCTGGGGTGGGAAGGCTCCCAAGGTCATGGGCTATCTCTCAGCATGAAGCTCAGCAGAGATTCCAGCAAGGTAATGCAGTGAGGCAAACAAGAAAACGACTCTTAATAAATAGCCATAACTTCATAAAATGAGTTTACCATTTCCCTCCCCTTCCTTGCTTTCACAATGTAATAAATGCACTCATTGTCACTGCCTTTTGGGGTTTTTCAGTGTATTCTGGCAGCAAAGTACCCTGAGTCATAAGCAGAAACAGACTAATATTAATAGCAAATGTCTACAATTAAGCTATAAATGTTACCCATCTCTAACAGACAGACTCTCAAGATGTGCAGAGGTTGGAATTAATCCAAAATTACTATCGATACTCTGGATTTAGCATGACTCCTATCTTCTTCCAGGAGCATAAAAAAAACTATAATGTTGCCATTAAAAATCTTGATCTATAGCTGGTTTTAAATACTTTCACACTCTGGCAAGAAATAAATGAAAACACCCTGAATCTCATAGCGAATATTCTTTGGCTTAAAACTTCTTTTTCACCTAAGTGATGAACCATTGCTGGGTACATTTCATTAGCAGATAGTAATAATACCCCACATTCTCAAATGGACCAGTCAGGTGCTGCCTAACATCACAAAATTTTATTTAAAACTATTGTGTATCCATAGAATAAATGTAATTTTAAAAATATTTAAATATTTTTTTTAAAAATCCAACGAATGACATTTATGAAAACATTTTCCATAAGGTTAAAATCCTGCCAGAGCCAGTGGTGTGGCAAGACAAGGCATGCTTTGCCAGAAATTTCCCTCTCAGCTGTTGTGTTAAATTTTCCTCTGGTATAGAAACAACATAAGATGATCCCTTGGCACTACGCCATCCCTCCTGTGCCACAGCTTGACATCTGGAGCTGTCTGTGGGATGTCCTTCTGGTTGTGACCACTGACATGCTTCCAAACAAAAAAAAAAAAACTCTTTTGGGAGCAGATGGAGATCAGGGAAACTTGAGTGCTGGTGAGCTGCACCTTGAGGACAAGTGGGTGTGATGGATGAGGGAGAGTGGAAGAGGAACACAAGACATTTTTACATTTTTGCCATTGCAGGAAACCTTCCTCATCTGTCAGCAGTCGCCAGTACTCAGTGTTGCAGGGGAAGCAAAGCAAGACATGATGAACAAACCAGGGCAACAGCATGCTGTGACACCACAGCCACGTGTCGCTCTGGAAACCATTTCTGCCACAAGTGTCAGCCTGTTTGCACCCTGAGCCAACACAGCTGGTTGTCCTTTCACATGGTCCAACTTTCCCCCATCCTTGTTGCTCATGGCTTTGAGGGAATGGAGATTTGTTTCTCCCACACTGTTCTTTCCCCCTTGCCTTGCCCTCCTTGTCCCTTTTAGGCTCTCAGGTGTCAGGGGAGCCCTAAATGCCTGCGAGAAGCCAGCCTGCAGAGCCATCTGCACGCTCCCCCTCCAGAGTTCTTGGCCAGAGGAGACTGAGTCCTGACTAGGGACTGCTGATGTGTTACACAGAGCAAAAGCATAGTCCCAAATGTGGGATCCTCCTACCTCAGTCAGAAGCTTTGGCTGCTCAGCTGATTTAATTTTGTAGCTGAAAATATTATTAGTGGTAATAAATTTGTCCGCCCTTTTGGAAATCCAGCCAGTGAACCTTTACTCTCCTTTGTAATGGGATGGAAAAGGATGGGGAAGGGCTAAAGTCCTAAAAAAAAAACTGCACCAGAGAGCTGCAGAAAGTACAACACACCAGTCATGTGGGAAAAATGTTTGCTGTCATCCCGTGGGGGTGATATAAGAAACACCAGTTGAAAGGATTCAAACAGAAATAAACACACACAATGGCTGTGTTGCTGATCTTATGAAAAAATAATACCAGGCAACCAGGCAGTGGGTCCTTTGTGCACCACATCTCTGCACAAGTGAGATCAAACGTGGTCCTTACCAGGGAAACGCAGAGCAGCTGCCTGGGTCTAAATCTTGGGCAGACTTGCACAGAATAGTGAGTTGTAGGAGATAACTAGGAAAAAGCCTGCACAATTCTGCAGGCTGTCTTGTGGTGTTTCCTTCACAGGTGACATTTGCAGAGAAGAGTGTGTTTTTTTGGAGTGTAACAGTGCAGGACTAAGTATGAGGGACTTGGAGCTGTGTATTCACTAGGGTTTGTGTTTTGCTAGAGGAAGATGAGTATGAATGCAATGTGTTCTGGCTTTGTATTTCTTCTCCATGCTCAAGTCCCTCTGACACATTCACATTTGTGACAAGTGATCATACACGTGAGAAAAAGTGAAGAAGATCCTCCAGAGTGATGCTTTTACTATGGTAATAGGAAAATATTTAAATACACATCTAGCATAGAAATTGGAATCATGCCATGCAACTTCACAGACAGAAATAAATCTGCACTTCAGAAGCAGACCCTGTCTTCATAGCAGTGGTGGCATTCACAAAATAAGAATGGTTGCTTCTCTGCATGGCAGAAGGACACAGGCTTTCCTGCACCTCCACATGGGCATACAAGACCATGGGCTACTTGTGGGAGCTTCCTTCAGGCCCATTGAGCCTGGGTGGCTGCAGTGCTGTCAGACAAACCTCTCTGCCCTCAATAAAGGAACAGCCCCCTCCCCTTCTGCACTTCTCCTTAGCTCTTCTTTCTGGGAGAGGTCCTGTGTCCCACCCATGCACTGGGAGGGAAGCTGGGAGGGAAGAGGAACACTTATGAGCCCGGCAGGTGAGCTGTCAAAGCAGCCACAGCAGCATGTGCTCATGCTCACTTTGAAAGGGGTGATCTTCATTATACACATGGCTGCTGCTTTTAGCCATTATTTTCTTGTTGGGTCTGGGATTCTGTTTTTTGTTTGGTTTTTTTTTCCCCTGAAAGGAGGAAAGAAAGAGAAGTGTAAGTTTGCAAGATATGTGGAATACCTAGTATGTGGAGGGTGAAGATGGTTTCTTTGGGATGAAAAGTCTTCTGTTTGGCAAATTGCAGACTACCATGCCATTGGGCTGATGAAAAGTCTCTATTTTCAGTAGAATATGCTTCAACAGTTTTGCCCAGATCTGTTGAAAGGAAACATTTTATTCCCAAGAAGTGTTATCTATTTCTCATGTTTTCAAGAGAGACTTTTTTGTAGACTAGCTTTTTTTACTTTGCTGAGGGTCAAACTTCTGCATTGCATAAAGATGGGATGGATTAAGGATCTGCTGTTGTCAGTGGATGCCTTTTGAAGCTGGGATCAGAGTACCAGTTACTCAGATATGCAGAGTCTCTCAGTAAAGAGCAGTTCTCAGTGACTCTGATTTTTAGATAACTTAGTGACTTGCTGCTTCTTCTTTTAAGAGCACCAGTGCTGTGATGCTCTGCTTTCTAAACTGGGGAATGTTAAAAATGGGTGTAAGAAAACGGAGATTGCAGTATTTCTTTTGGGGGGCAATTTCCCTTCTTTGATTAACAAATACCTGCTGAAGGAACTAGTGACATTTCTAATGAAATGTGAAAGTTGCTTAATAGAACTACATTCCAAATCCATGTCACTTTCCTTATATTTTCAGTCCATGGCCAGCACCAAATGCTCCAGAGAGGGCATGAATAGCTCTGGGGAAGCCAGGTGTCTTAGCCAGCACTTAAAAGCTAGCTAGACCTAAACCACTTATGTTTTAACTTTTACCTTTTATTTGTGGTAATAATTTTAATTAATTCTCCTAACTCATCCGAACATCTGATTGCAGATCAGGAAAATATGAACTGTGGTAAACTTTTCTGTCACCAGAAAACATATAGTGGTTCTTGGACATGAATATAGTTTTTCTGCTCCAAGGATGTTAGGGGGAATTCCCTCTTACTTCCCTGAAGTAGGATTATCTACTAGAGGAAATTCTGGATGCTCACAGATCAAACAGTCTGAAAAATGTAATTTCCAATGGGACAAATGTGTAAATTTTACTTCCTCAAGTAGGGATATTCTAAAAAATCATCCAAGAGCAGGTCAGGCTGCAAGTCTGTGGTTACCTCTCCAGCACCAAGCCTGTTAATCCTTCTGCAGCCTTGTTCTAGCAGTCCAGCTTGAGAGAACCAATAGCTTTAAGGAGTTTAAAAAATCCCTTCTATCTTAATATTTCTTTCCTTCTCCCGGATGTGAAAAGTCCTCCCCAATTCACATTAAAGGCAAACCTGCTCTATTTCAATGAGCTGGTCAGGGCAGTGCAGTTGCTGGTGCCTCTATGAAGAAAGGCTACAAGCATCTGTGTAATGAAAGCTGTTCAGTCAAGGATTCATTCTCCGTGCACTGAAATAGGCCATTAGTAGGCTCTGCTCCAGTGACACCACAACATATATGTAACCTGTCAAATTATTTGGACAAGAAGCCCTGTTGTTCCAGGCTGCTGTTCCTGTCCCATGAGTCTGAATGTTTTCTCTTCTCCTGTTCTCCGTCACCTTGTTTATTTGGGCATCTCACAGGAGCTGGGGTCACTCTTAGCATGTGGCTTTTGTCCTAACAGAAAAGTTATTAACTGCAACAAAACCCAGTGTGAGGCTTCAGTAGGTTGAAAATTTTGCTTCAAAACAAGTTTATTGCATGAGGATGCATTCCCATCATGGGGTTAGACATGAACATAGTGTTGTGCTGACCAAACTCTGAGGCATGTGTGCTAAAACCAGTTCTAATAAGTTGTTCTTCTCTGAAGGACAAAGTGCTCCCTTCCATACCTGTCAAAGCAAATGATGGTTCTTTCTTGTGTAATGAGACAAGACAGCTATTGTCATATCTAAATCTGGAATAATAATTACTTGTTGCAGTAGGAATGCCAAAGATCTTGCCTGGCTACGTCCATTTGGCATAGAACACCTTTGTTTATGCCAGGCTCAGAGAAATGACTGAACTCATGTCTTTTGATTGAACATTTTGCACACCAGAGTTTTCCTAGGACAGCATAAATCATCCAGAAGATAGTAACATGCTGCTAAGATACAGCTCACCGTGTGATAAAACTAGCGTCCGTCTGGAATCTTCTTTTCAATGCAGTTGATGAAATTCTAGCACTGGTACTGCTTTTGTCAGCTAATGTTGTCTTCTCAAACTTTGAGGCATTTGACTCCTCAGGTGACAGGTGATCTTAGCAAAAAGCTTTTTACTGATATGAGACTCGCTTGATAAAATCACACTTTGTGACCTGATTATTTGTTTTATTCAAAAATGCTAATTTTATTCTTAGTGCCAAACTGGTTCTGGGAATTTTGAATCCAAATAGGTTACTCAACTAAGACAACTAATTTACTCTTCAGCTGTAGGTTTTGACACTTGATGGTTTCTAACTTTGTTTGTGGGCAGTTTGTGGTGGATAAAGGTTTGAATGCCATCCTCTTGCAATTCTGCTGGCCTCTGAACATAACTTTGACGCTCTTGAAAGATAAATCAGTGGCCAGGACACATTTCTTCCTAGTAAACAGACAAAGCCCTCAAGAAAGACATTACCTGGATACGTAGAGACTAGGTGACCCAGTTTCAGTGATGTTCTGGGCCGCTGGCACCACGAACATGAAATTCCCAAACTTGACCCAGATTGGTTACACACTTTGCCAGTCACTCTGTAGTAGCTGCCTGCTCCTGAGACAGCGATGAAATCTCTTTGCAAGGATGAAACCAGCCCATGTGGGCTTTGGGGTAGGAGGAATGGGGGTAAGATTTAAAGAGTATGCAAAGAAAGTATCCTTTCCCCTGATGTCATTTTTTCCTAAGTAGAAACAGATGTCTGGGTAAAGACTGTCTATTTTAAATCTTGCAAACAGGAATTTTACTTTGAACTTTCCAAGAAAAAGCAGAGAGCCACTGAAAGTTTTTACACCAAGAAAAAATTGTTTTTTGGTTTCAGATTCCCAAAGCAATAACACATCAATAGCTGGGAAGCACTATTGTTGCAGAACCTTATACCAGGGTAAGGAGGCTTGTCACTTCAGCACAGAACGAGCTCTAATATCCCTCTCCATTGTTTCTACAAAACAAGGAGGAGCTGACCCTCATTACAATCCACTTTGAGCTGCCCATTGTCTTTCCCTGCTTCCTCCCTGTCTTCTCCCATTGTAGTGATACTTTTTTTCCTTGTGACTTGGCTCTGATCACTGTGATTTGGGGACCTGATCCTTTATGGATCAGGCAGGAGATGTACGTAAATAGGCACTCTGACAGTCCCTGTGCTATCATGAAGAGTCAGTCTGAACCAGACTTAGCATAAAAGGAAATTCTTGCAATCTGGGACTCCTCTCCTCTTCTGAAAATGGACTTCTGAAAATGGACACTTTAAAAAATGTTTTTTACAACAAAGTAGCATCTTGGTGACTCAGTCCAACCTGACCCCCGAATTTCTGGTAAAATTTGTCCACATAATGCCTCCAGTTTTGGCCAATAGTATATAACAGTTTACTGGTAGTTTGTGAGTAGAAGCCCTCAAGATATTTATGAGAAAAAAAAGTATATTTGCATGGCCAAATAGGGTAAATGAATGCATCTTTTCATAGCTATAAATTGTGGACAAATTGGTGGGATATTTGGGAACTGATAAATATATCGCCTTGGACCGTCATTACAGGCAGTCAGGAGAGAGGAATGTGCAGGCAGCAGGGAATA
Source organism: Dicrurus megarhynchus (assembly GCA_013399195.1). NCBI lineage: Eukaryota > Metazoa > Chordata > Aves > Passeriformes > Dicruridae > Dicrurus > Dicrurus megarhynchus. Next base: position 1,394,283 of record VXAD01012343.1, read on the forward strand.
TCTACTGTTGTGTAAACCTAGCTGCCCTAGCTGCCCTCGCTGTCCCGCTTGGCCTCAGGCGTGGGTGGTGAGTGATGTGCTGAAGCTGAGGAGTTAAATATTAGTTTGCAACAGCAAAATCTACTGGCCATGGGTTTCATGCTGTGCTTCAGACCGCTGGATGCCACGTCAGCTGTAAAGACATTGCAAGACCTAGAGGCCTCACGGGCAGGTCTTTGCTGCTCCATGGGAAGAGTTTCATGGGAAAACCAGAGGGAAGCATGGTGAGCTCAAGCATTGCAAATGACCAGTGATCTTGAGCCTTGCATGCTGTAGGCAGCAAGGGGCAGCTATGTCGACCATGGCTCTCCCAGCAACAACCGCAAGCTGGCCTCTCGCCCATTGCAGGCTGATGATTTCATCTCTCCTTTCTGAGTTTTGCTCATTTCCTCAGGCCTCAACTCTTTGTAGCCAGATCTCTGGAGTGTTTTTACACTATGTTAGGATTCTTTTCAAATGTCTCTATTCCCCCAAACCAAAATTGTCCAATTATCCTAGAAAAAAAACCTCTCTAAACATGCCCATCAAGATGAATCTATCATACAGAAGAATAAGTCTCAAGTATGATGGATACACATACCCTTGAGTAGAATAAACTTCTATAATATTAGCTTGTGTTTCAAATGATGGGGTTAGAATGCATGCCTAGCCACTAAATAATTTGGTTTCTGGAAGCTTCTCTGGATTAGGACACAGTAATTCTAGTAGCTGTATATTATGTAATGTAAATACTGAAAAGCCAGCCCCACAGGATGGAAAGTACCCCATGAGTTTATTGTGGCTTTTCTCCCTTTCATATTTGTTTTTCCTTTTGCTACTTAGAAGTACATGAAGTTCCTTTCCTTACCGAACTGAAAGCAGAGAGTGACTGTGGTATTCTTTCAGGTGTTTGGAGATATAGTTAAGGGTTGTAAGGGGCTGTTTTCTTCTTCCTCAGTGCAGCCACCACTTCACATTTCTGTCCAAGCAAAATGGAAAATGCAACACAGACTATTCTGAAATCTGAAAAAGATTTTTTCCCTCCCAATAACTGCAGTTTTATTAAAAGATCAGTTTACATGCTGTTACATTTATTAGTACTTTGACTCCTAGCCCCATAAAACTACATGAAAAATCATGGCCATCAGACCACAGGCACATCTACCTTCTGAAAAAGTAGAGCTGTGCTTGGGCATGTGGAATTTTTTTGGCAACACATAAGAAAGCCAGAAACTGCCATTGTGCAAGCTGATGGTTTTCTTGGCACATATGTGCCCTCCAGACAGGTTGGTTTTATGGTATAGTCTTAAGCAGTGATTCAGTGTGGGAATTCTTCATGACATTATTTATAGCTTTATGTCCCTGCCTTTCTGCAAACCACATCCCTAGATCTCCAGTCTGGAACCCCAAAGCAAAGATCACACATTGAGCACCACTTGAGAAAAGTCTGGCTTTAAAGTCTAGATGTCTCCCCTGGGCATACTGGGGAAAGGAAGAGATAGAGTCTGGTTCTGTGGCATCATTCATCTGCCTCAGCCATGAGCTCACTCTCTCCTGACATCTCCTGACTATAAAAAAAGGCAGGCACGGTCCCCTACAGACAATGCTCCTACTGCACCCTCTTGATTTCTCTCAGAGGAGAATATCTGTTCATTTAAAGGCATGTGGTGAACTAGGAGGCATAGGTAACCATACCCAACAGTTCCTAATTTTGGAGAGCTCGGAGCCGGATCTGCAGTATAAAATAGGTTTTAGGTTATATATTAATAAAATAATGTAAGGTTTGTGCATGCATGCACTTTGCATGTATACATTCAGTTTCTTAAATCTTTAAATAATCTAATTGAAAACCAGAACACGGACACAGGTGCACAGTCATCACTTGCCACTCACCTTTGTCGCTTGCCACAGGCTTCACCCTCAGTAAATCTCCATGAACACCTGTCCCACTCTGATACTAGCTTCTCCCAGCCTCTCAGTGCTGCTGTTCAGGCCTGGTCATTCCCATTTTCCCATCATAACTTCCCAGGGTAGCCACAGCAGACATAGGTGTTTCCACTGCTTTAGTCTCCCATTGCCTCATCATCTATCATTACCGTATCCAATCTTACTTTCCTTCATTCAGCTCTTCTGCTAATTTAATTCCTTTCTCTTCATCCTCCCTCCCAGAGCACACACTCATAACATGGTCCTCACACCTCTCTTAGCTGTGTTCCCAAACCCTTTTCTGCCTCCGCCTGAGGAGCAAGAGGACACCTCCAGTCCTCTTGCTCCTCAGATCCATCCTCTTTGCGACCTCAGCTTATATCATGGCCTAAGGAGAATCCTTAGTGAAAGATTAAAAAGCGTAGGAATGACTGATGTGCTTGGGCTCAGTGAGGAGCTCTGTGGAACTGTGCCTGCCTCACTAGATGGCACTGCAGAACAGCCTGGCAGTGGCTCCCAGGGCCTCTGACAGAGAGAAAAATCCAGGGAGGCTTTGCCTGTGGTGGGGCAGCATCCTGTTGAATCCACAAAAGGGTCTGGGTGGAGTCTGAGTAGCTGAAACATTTTCTCTGCACGGATCGAGGTGTGCCTGGGAGCAGGGAGTAGGTTTCTATTATACCAAACTGAAATTTGAAAGAGAAAGTTCCAAAAAGTTTTCCAACTTAGAGATCTGAGAACCCTAAAAGAGGACAAACTGAAGCATGTGAGGGTGTTTGTAGCCTCAGAAAGAAAGGTGCTGAGAATATTGATAATAATCTCTGCATTCTGGCTACAGGAAATACTGCATTACGGGCTCTTAAAAGCCCGTATTACATGTCTTGTAATTCCAAATTCTCCTGGTGAGTGGTCAGTGTGCCAAGGACTTCTCCCAGATTTTCTTTGTGGAACTGAGAATGAATTCAACTTAGAAGGGAGATTGCATATGTGTAGACTGAAATGGAGCCATCAAATAGGAAACATCTGGCCCCAGGGACTAAAAGGGAGCACAACGTATTTCACCCTCCAAATACTCCAAACACAGAAGTGAAGGCTCCGGGTTTGCAGCATCTCTTTGAGTCCTTAGCAGGTGAGAAAACCTGTGAGGCTCCACAGGATCTAGATAGGGGAACAAGGGAGACAATGGAGAGAGGTCAATTTATTTTTTTCCTTATTGGTCCTTTGTTGGAGACCCAGGAATGAGCATCAGCTCCCTCCTTGGTGGCGTGATCATCTTGTGCATGTATCAGTGTGCTGCAAAGCTGCTACAAAAAACTGCATTTCCTCTTCTCCCACGGTCAAGGTCATGTTTTGGCTCCATGGCTGTGAATCCACTTCCATTCTCAGTCCAAACACACAGAGCACTACATAACGTGAACCATATTTAGCAGCAGTGGGGGGGAGCTGATATCATGGCCTAACAATACTTGAAGTGACCTGCATCAACACAGCCTGTGAGCTGAGCTGGTTTCAGGCAGAAGAGGTGGCTTCATCAGCCATAGGAACTAGGTGGGTGTTGCCCTGGAATAAAGCACTGTCTGTGTTCTGTTTCTTTTCTGCTGGTCCAGATTCCTCACGTAGCAGCATTGCTTAGGGACCCTCTCAGATGCTGTCTCTTGCAGACAGTGCCCAGGAGGAAAGAACACAGTAAATTAACTTCCCCTAGTGCTACAGGAAAGCTAACATCAGCTTCTTTTCAGAAAGAAAAGGACAGATTTTTTTTCCCTTCAACTGTAGTCATGCTAAAGCACCAGGAACTAGAGACTTCGTCTGGCCTTCAGTCTTGACAATGTTGTGAACCAACACATTGTGCTAGTAAAGGCTTTCCCAGGTGCAGCATTACTGGGAAGCATACCAGGCTTGGGGAGTGAGCACTGGTTCCCCAAACCTTGTTCCCATCTCTGCAGGCATTGCAGCCACCTTCAGGAGGAGGTGGCAGTGGGAAGTGGTTCCGTCTTGTGCCTCTGTCTCTGGTCTAGCAGCTGGAAGCAGAAGGGAGTTCTGCTGCTGGGCTGTTTGTTGGCCCTGACAAGACCTGCCTGGGCTGTGTGTGGTCGATGTGCTGCCATGGGAGCCCCGGGCAGGAGGGAGCAGTACCTTGTGTGTGATGCTCTGCTGTAGATTGTTGCTTCATGACCTCCAATCCCAAACATGCACATGTCCTGCCTTTCCCTGGTTCAAGTTAAGCTTCCCCAAAATGACGTCACTGGCCTAAAAACCTTGAACTTCAAATAAAACCCCTTGGGTTTGCTTTATTGCGGTTTTGTCTTTTGGAATTTAAGTTTTAACTACATCAAATTCTTTGGCTTTTCTCTGCAGCTATTAGAGTGAAAAACTTTGTGGGAAAAATAAATTCACACCCTCTGTCTGTAAGGCTTGAAATAAGCACCAACATTTGTGACATGAAAGAAGTTCCTTGACTTAGAATAAAAGGCTAAGATCTGGTAGAGCTGTCTGCTCGTCACAGCAAGAATATCATGTGGCTGTTTTCATTCAAGAGCAAGGATCCTGGTGCCCAGCAGGCTCAGACTAAGCATATCCAAAGCTGTGTAGGTTGTCTGATGCTAAGACATCATTCTATGTCGTGGATACATCAGCTGGTTTGTTGTGGGAGCCAAAACATTGCTGACCCTTTGTAGTGTGGCCACAGAGTATGTGCCTGAGGTGTGGAACAACTGAAAGAGTCTCAGAGCAACGCAGATAAGGCTGCTCTGGAGTTGTTCCTTTTTGTTTTGTTGAAATTCATTATCTTAGTCCAAAATATACATTAATTTATCAGCTTTACTTTTTATTTCCCCATGGGTCATAAATTTCCTAACATTATTTGAGGTAATGTTGTCCGTACAACATAATAGCACACTCTGGGGTGTTGCTGCTTGATTTCCCCTTGAGGGCTAAACCAGTCTAGCAGCATTTTAACTGCTATAGGTAGCACTATCTGTGTTGTGTGCTCCTGTTCTTGAAGAGGCACAGTGGAACAGTAAGAAGATAAACCTCCCTAGCTCGGGGGGGTTGAGCTAGAACACTACTGCCTGATTGCCAAAGCATAGCTCTGTCTTCAATGTTTGCAGCTGATTTCATGGGGTAAGTAATTTTTAACCTAGGCATAGCCTTCATGGAAGACAGTGCACTTTTAGGTGCCCTACAGAACCAGCTGAGGACCAGGGAAGACATATCAGCCAGCAGATGTATAAATATTTTCTTTTTATTCCCCAAAAACGTCAAGATGACTTATGTGACACTCTGTCTGTAAGTGTACTGCTAAGGCGGGCTGTGCTTTCTGTAGCAACCTGTAGAGAACACTAGGTGTTCACAGCTTCTGAAGAAACGATTTTATTTCCTTCTTTCACAGTGCCAAAATTGTGCTAGGCATATACCACACTGCCTCAAGATTAATGAGGTTCATACCAGATGTGCCTTCTTAGCACAGTAACCTCCAGTTATTTCTCAGGGGTGAAATGGATACTTTTAGAATAAAAGAGAATAAAAGTCTATTGAAAGGCTAATTCAGTACTGAGAAATTCAGGTGTTCAGGGCAAAATAAAGGTAACTCCACAGAAAGTTCTGGGTCAGCTGACCATCATTCATTGTTGTGAGTTCTCATGGTTTCTTGACAAAAATTCACACAGGGCTTGGGGCAGGTGTTAGCATTAAAAGAGTGTCCGATAATCTGAACTCCATGACAGTGGGCTTGTTAGCAGAAATTAAAATAGAACTGCTTCTGATAGTGACAGGAAAACCAATTACTTAGGGCTCTTGTTCACTATATTATTGCAGCAATGCTATATATGGACTGTGACACAGGGTGTGGGCTCTCTTCTGTTCCCTGTCCTCACTGCCCTGGTTGTTTCTTTCTTTGCAGTAAATGAGGGTGTCACAACCCAGGCTGACACTAGTCCTTTCTACCAAGGAGCTTCAGGGATCAGACACGGCTCACAGCTTGTTTGTCTACAGGTCAGGGGTGCAGCCCTGGCTCTTCAGCAGATGTGCTACTGGAGTTTTCTGGTGCAAGTGGAGTCCCTGTCTGCCAGTGCAATGTAGTGTCAGCCTGTGAACAGCCATGCATTTCTTAATTACTTTCCAGATACTCTTTGCAAATGGTTTCAATTAGTCTAGTGGGGTCTTGTAGTTTTCCTGTGTGTACCCGGTGTACTTCTGAGAACAGCCAGCCCTGCACAGCAACATGGTTAGCAGATAGTCACAAAGAAGAAGAAGTAGAAGTAAACATGGTGCTCTGTGGGTTAGAAACAAAGAGGAGCACCCCACCTCCTGAGAGGTGCCTGACTCATGCTTTCACAGCTGTGAATCCTTTTTTTCCCCTGCCTCTTTTGAGTCAATGAAAGATCCCTTCTGCCTGTTAGGGAAAGGCTCAAGCTGAAGCTGGTCCCCACCTGATTTTCCTCACCAGCTAAGCCAGCTAGATCCATCCAGATCTGGGCTATGATGCAAGCCAACATGTAGCATGCACAGTTTGACTTCGCAGGGAGTTCTGATTTCAGTGTGAGCACAAGACCTGTTTTAAGGTGGTGGGGCAGAGCACATGGAGTTCTCTCCCACGTGTGTTGAATATCAAGATGTTTCTGTTCACACTGCTTGCACTGCACGTGTGCTGTTTACAGTGAGCCCTGGTTGTGTATAGCGACACAGATCTAGTGATGACTTTGTTTCTTAGTGAGCAATAGAGATTTTCTCTTTATACAGGCAATCATTTACTACCTGTTTGGGTTTTTGTGGTTTCTTTATTTAAGGTACTCAAGAATTCCTTCACGTCTAGTTTGTCAGTCTGTGGGGACATGCTTGACTCACACACTGTAATCAGAAAGCATGGCTGGGAGGGATGGGCTCACAGGTGACAATTGGCAATAGATACTGGAGTTTGCAGGCTGCACAGGAAACAGACCTTTTTACTTCAGGGCAGCAGGAGAAAGCAGGCAGACAGTCTCAGAACCCATTTGTCAAGTCCCACATTCAATTTGTTATGCCGAGGTCAGGGAGTGATTTGCTGTTGCATATGAGATCATTATGTCAACAGGACAAGGAGGTAATGAAATGCAAAACAAAATTCCCAGTCCTGGGAATCTTATCACTTAGCTCACAAGCCAGACCTCATGGAGTCCCCAGAAGGGGAAGCAGCTATACTGGCAGAAAAGAGCCTGTGTTATTACATACCATTTTTATTTTCAAACACAAATAGACTGCAGAAGAATGAAAGCAATCAGCTCCACTGCTGTGACCAGCTTCTACGCACGAACTCTCACCCGTGCTGTCTGCATCCAGCAGCCGTCATTCAGCTGCAGCGCTTGAGAGCAGGACTAGCAGAAATCACCCTTTGTACCCAGGGACCCCAAGTCAGGGCTCCTCCTCCAGAACTCTCTGTGGAAAGCCGAGAGCTCTGCTCTCCACAGCTGCCAGAAAGCCAGCTCTGAAATACAGCGATTCACTTTGGTAGCACTTACCTACTGCACCAAAGCAGAGTCCCAGACAGCAATTGCAGCTTTCCCTAGTAGCAAATGCTCTGGAGCAATTGTGTTGGAAAGGAATTTCTGTTTTTCACCCAGCTTGTGTCACCCTTTTGGAGTCTGTGTTCTCCTCTAAATACCAGCAGAGCAGAGTCTTCACCCACAGCACTGGGCACAGGGTTAATCGCTGCACTGATTTAAATGGAGATGTGCTGATAAGATGAATCCAATTCTTCTTTTGTTCCTCCAAAACAAGATATCAAAAATATGTACAGTAATATTCACCTCAATTTACACCTCTCTCAGTAGAAGCAGAATTTTGTCTGATAGTGCTCAGAGCATCAGGGTAAGTTTAACCAAGTTAGTGTTTCATTTTGTGCCCTTTTAAGGAGCAGAGAGGTGCAACACCATGCCAGGAACACCCTTGTTTCCCCACCATTTAACTCCAGCCAGGCAGGGGAGAGGATCTGGCAAGAGGCACAGAACAGGTGACAGCTGCAGGGACAACACAGCCCTCGTGCTGGTGGGATTACCTCTCTGTCACACCGGTTCCACGGGTGGAGGTGATGGGTGAGAGAAAATTCCTTGTCTCCTGCTTCCAGCACTCACTAATATGCATCTCTGCAGGAATGGGGCAGTCTGGCCCTCAATAAATAGGTTCCTTGGGGATGAAAGGTGCAGTAAAAGCAAGACGACAAGCATGCAACAGTTTGTTGCTCTCTTTTTTCCCCTTCCCTTGATCCTTTGTGGATTTGGCTAGTTGGATCTGTGCTGTTACTGTGTCAGGATTCAGAGAGCAAGCAGCAATGAATTTCTCACTGCTACTGCTCCAGTCCTAATAGCAAACAGCTGAGTGAAGAATGAAGTCCCGTCTGAAAAACAAACAGAGCTTCCCTCCCCTTGCCTCGGCTGTTGCTGGAGCAGCAGCAGCTTCAGTGTTATTGTAAGCCCCTGGTGTTAGATGCCAGTTCTGGGGCTGTAAGCGTGGTTATATTTAGCCTGTCGCCACTCTATTGTTGGGGAATGGTCCAGACTATACTGCCTTTTTCTGGATAGGTAGAGCCTGAATTTCAAGCCAGGATTAGTCAAATTCATTTTTAAGGTAGTTTCCCACATTGCATTTTACCAAGCAGAAAAATTACGTGGTGCGGAGAAAACAAAGCAGAGTTTGATTGAAAGTGGATTTGCATAATTTTTGACTGGCTTTTTTATAACTGGTAGTTTTCTGAAGAGGTGAAGGCAACTTTTTTTTTTTTGAAGCAGTCAAACGTTTTAGCATGACTTACCTTATTTGAGCAGAGTGAAAGCTGGCGGATTTGCTTTTAACTCTCAGCCTCATCAGCTTCTTGGGCTGCTCCACAGTAGTTGAAGTTATGCCAGCATTTCCATTATAACATTCCCTTCTCTTCTCATTTTCAGGGGTTTCATACTTGGCTGTAAAAATTTTCTCCAGGATAAAATTTTGGCACCCAAAGTCCCAGTCCAGGTGTGACTTCTTAAATCATCATGAGCCAAACCCTGAAATTAGTTTCTACTTAGTCTTTAGTCACTGGCATACAGTTGTATGTTCACTTCAGGAGAGCTTGACAAGAGAAATTATAGGCTACAGATTAAAGGAATATTGCTTTTCCTTAATGGAAAGCTAACTAGGAGAAATATACAAATATTTGTGAGATATACAGCTGTTGAACTGAGGTTGTACAATCACCTAGATTTTCTAAAGGGCTCATGGAGATGCCATTTGCTTGCTTCCCACAGACCTCATAGCCATGTTGGGTAGCTCTACACAAAGTGAATGTCCTGCTTGATGATTTCCACAGCTCTTGGCAAAATGCAGGAGGAAAGGCTGCTCAGGGGCTGGGCTTATGCAGTCCTTCATGCTGTTTTCCCAGGGCCAGTCTGGGCTACAACCTTTATTTCACAGCCCACATGGTGGTGCATGCCTGTCTGGAGGCTGAGACAGAGCACTGTGTCCCTGGTCTCCTTACATTGTCTCCTGGCACTGAAACAACACACCCCTCTCTCAGAGAGAGCTCACAAGCCTGGAGTGATCCTGGTTGAACTCAGCTACCCCCACTGGGCATAATGCCATTCCTTTTCAAGGCTCTTGTGGATATCTGTGGAGAAGGACCATAGTGCAAGTACCTAAGTCCTTTAGAGGAATTAATGATCATATGGGGATGTATAACAGCCTGCAATGCTTGGCTCCAGTACCAGCAGGAGTTGGACTTCTACTATTGTTCAAAACAGAGAAACAGCAACTTGTTTTCTTTACATTCTCATGAAAAGAATGGGTCCTTATATCCAACCCAGAGAGCAGCACTCCTGTGTCTTGTAAATAACCCAGGAGTCATACTGAAGGAAACCTCTTTTGACCTATTTACAATGCTCTGAAACCAGGTGCTGTGACTGGGGGTTAGAGCTAGTTTGCCTCAACACTTGGGTAGACTCAGCAAAAGACAGGCAACATCAAGAAAACCTATGCTGACACTTCCATAGAAGATCTGTAAATTTCCTGTGTCTCCATCCTTGTAACATTTGATTCCAATTAGCATGAAAAGGCCACAGACTAGTCTGTCCTGCAAAGCTGCCTTGCAAAATAAGACTAAGGTCTGCCTGCCAAGGCACATGGAGAAGTGACAAGGCAGCCTATCCTTTCAAGGGCAAAGAAAGAAGGAGAGAGAGAGAGAGAGTATCCAACAGCTCTCTCATCCCACACACACCCTTCTTTAAAAAAAAATGTTTCAAAATTTGGGTTCTTAGACCTTGTTAGAACAGCTGTCCCAGTCACCTATTCCTGTGCTGGTCTACACAGGCCTTTTCAGAACCTGTGTCTATGTTAAATAACATAAGACCATAAAGATGAATGTGCAGTAGAGTAGAAAAAATAAATGTAGTCATACTTTTCCTGTGTTTTCCCTAAATCCTTCTTATAGGCCCTAACAGCTTGTGGCTTACAAACATTCTCCTTGTAGATGAAGCCTTTGTATTTGATGATTCTTGACATCTTTTTCTTTCATTATTTTGGTCAACTTTGAACTCATGTAAACTTTGCAACAGTCCCACAGTATAACTAAATATTGTGTGAAAAACCACCACTCTTTCCTTGGTCTTATTGGACCGTCACTAAGAGTTCCTTGTAGAGGGAGCGAGAGTGAGCAATTGGTCTCTGCTCATGCCATGGCTTTACTGGCCACTGTGGCACGTGTTCCTCCAGCTGGCTGGGGAGCAGCTGCCTGACTGTGCAGGTACTGTAAAGCCTCAGCCTAAATCACTGAGGCCGTGTACTTGAGTGTGTGGACATAGGAACTGAGGAGTAGGAGTTTGGAAGGCATCATTGCCTGCTTCTGCTTAGATTGGTAAACTTCCATTTATGAATTTCAGGAAGCCTCTGAAGAAATATTACATAGGATTAACTAACTCAAGGAAATCTTGTGTTGTGGTGCAGTGCTCAAGAATACTTCAAAATAACTAAGTGGTACTTCCAAAACTATTCCTGGTTTGAGAAAAGAAATGAAAAAGCCAGAGGTATAATTACAAGGGAGTGATGGACAGCTAGGCCCTTGCTGCTTTTATTCTCCTATTCCACACGGTGGCTTTGGAATATATCAGAGGGGCAAGTGTTGGTTGTCACAGCCCAAAAGAATGTTTGCCAAGCATCCTTCCCTGGGGATTATAATTTCAAAAAAAATAGATTCTTTTGCTCTGCTAATCACTGTTGTGGTTATCTAACCCTTGCACTTTAGAGATGTGACAAGTGCAATCATTCAGAGGCAATTTGGATCTATGTTCTCTATGTAAATGTTTTATATCATCTGCTAACACTTTTCCGTAACCTCATACTTTCCATAGTTGTGTCTTTCTTGTGAGGGAAAAGAAATCTCTTTCTCCACCCACACTACTACCACATATACCAGCTGACATCAGAGAGCAGCTGTTTCTACTTTCAGTGAAAAATATAATAAAAACCAAAATGTCTAATGTGGTATGCCAAAAAAAAGTGTTGTTCCAAATTACCCAGAGGTATGAGTATTGTTAGAAGGAAAACGTCCTTTTCCAATCAGCTTTCCGTGAATTATTCATATGCCATCACTTTCTATTTATGACCATTTCTACTTATGGTTCTAGTCACTTATCTAGTTGAGTTGGAGAAAAGGCTGCAACAGAGGAAAGTGAAAGGGTTTGTGCCTGTTCTTTGTCTATATGGCACCTAGAAATCTTATGGAATGCATGAAAATATAATGCTAACATGCATATGTTTCACCTGTCAGACCATACTGTAGACACAGAGAATTTAAAAAATTTTATGGATAAGTGGATAAAAATCCAGGTTCCAGGTATTCACTTCAGAATTTCTTTTATTGCTATTTTTTTTTTTCTTAGCTTAACTTCTAAGTTTGCATTTTTTTTCTCCAGCAACAGGGCAGTTATGGGAAGGTTACTCTGCTGACACGTATTTTTCATACTTATGTGTTTCCCTTCCTCTTTGGGATTTGCAGATTCTTAGTTGAAAAACAAAGTCAAGAATTAATTCTTCTTAATGCTCAGTTGGTAGCTTCAGAGAATGGTTGTCATAATTTCTTTTTCATTGTTCTTGAATAGAAATGGATATTAGTGGAGGTCAGTGAATTCCAGTTCCTTCACTTTGTTCACATCCCCTCTTACAAGGAGCCAGAATCTCCTTGTAAGAGTCTTTAGAGTCTTCCTCTGGAGGACTCTAAATGAAACCAGCTGCAATGACTTATAAATTGGCTGAAGGATGCCATCTTTGCCATGATATTTATGAGCCTGATCTTTGGTACTGATGACAAGTATCCAGTTCCCTTCAAACACACCTTAATTGCACAAACTTCTTTTGCTCCTTTAAGCACAAAATTGAATGTATTTAAAATTAAAGGAAAAATATATACAGTTGCTCAAACTTCAAAGTTGGAGAAGCACAACAAGAAGAAAGATATGTGCTGCTGGGGCCAGATTTGCAGCCCCACCTTCAGTTTTAGCTATATCTAATGTAAACTGAGAATCAAAGCACTTGTGTGTGAGCCAGACGAGGGTGGAGTATGCTGTGGGCTAATCTTTAATTATACTCACAGATGAAAATTGAGTTTGTGCTCTTTCTTTTGGTACTTTGTTTTGTGCAAAGAAACCCTGAAAACTTTTGTTTAAAGACTAATATGAAAAATATTTAATTACTTAAACTTCTAGATGTTTATGTGAAGGAGTGGAATTGCGTGAGTCTCATGACTCGGTTTCTCCAGAGTAATGGCAATGGCTTATATCTTAATGTAAGAATAGTGAGTATATTTCACAAATTTTTGACAGACTGTACAAACACACTTTTCTACCTGTGTTTTATCCCGTGAATGAAGAATCTTTTGCTCTGGGGAAATAACTTTAGGATTTTCCTGTACATGCTAGACATGAGAAACCTGCATGTGCCTTTTTATAATGAATAGATTAAACATTACAGGAAATTCAAAGAATTCAAAATAACCTCAGCCAGAAAGTAATAAATATGGTGCATATTTGAACATGTAGAACATTCATTACATGCTAATGATGATAATAATGCCTGAAAAATGACTCGAAAAAGAACAGAAAATCTCTTGTGAAAGACAGTTCTTCCAGCAAAGGGAACATTCCTTTGGTGGTCACATCAATCTGGTCCTTTGCAAAGGCACATAATACATCATGGCTGGCTGGTCCTCAGGAACGCCTCGGGAGCAGGTTCAGAGGGGTGTTGAAGAGGTCAGGAGAGAGGTGTTAGGTTTCTGCTACATGAAGAGAAATTTTGCACAATTCTTGCCAGATTCAGGGCACTTCTGTCTAAAATTGGCAGTTTCATCACATCAGGAACACCTCTAAATCCCTATTGTAAAAATAAGTGAAAACTTTTTCCCTACCCTTAGGCAAAGTGTTTCACTAGCACTAGCACTTAATTTGAAGAAAAGAACGGCTCTTAAGTTCAAACAGCCTGAAATCTGAAAAAGGCGATATTCAAGGCTGTCCCAAAGGGTTTGATGAATAATTTGCTCCTTTTTTCTTTTTTTGTTTTAATGTAAGCAGCTCTGTAAACCATTGTTACCAGTAGTTATGAACATTTTCATACTTTATCCCTGAGTTTCAAGACAAAAAAGGTTTATTCTATGCAGCTAAACAGAAAGAGAAGGGAAATATGGGTACTACAGCTCTGAAATCCCCTGGTTGATGTTTCTATTACCTGTGAAATTGCCTTTTATTGCAATGTCTAGCCTGGAAAAATTCTGGAACATCTTATATTATGCTTTTTATAGTTCTTTGAACAGAAGCAACTAGATCAAGCACCGCAATTGAAGACAGCTTCAAAACACTCTCTCCTCTCTCTCCCTCACTCATGCTTTTGAAAATCGGCTACCATTGGCAAGAGAATGTCAATTATTTCCTCTCTGGGATGAGGCTCAGGATGGGAGACTGTATATATATATATATACATATATATTAACAAAAAAGAATCCCAAAAATTCAAACCCAGTAAGCATCTTGCTGGGGGCATGTTTGTGGCAGCTGGCTGTAACTACATCAGTGATCAGAGTTGCTCCTGACTCTGGAGCCTCATGGCCAGCACAACTCTCAGCGTCAACGTGGAGAAAAATGTCTCTCATGTATTACAGCTGTAGGTGAGTAGGGAGTCACCACGTCTTGTTATAGAATCATAGAACGCTAAGGGGTTGGGCTGGACCGTAAAGATCATTTAGTCCCAACCCCTTGTGCGATGAGCAGGGACACTTCCCATTAGAGCAGGTTGCTCAAGGCCTTACCCAACCCACTGCTTCCTTAACGTGTCCCTATCGATAGTGGGAGTAGAGTAGGATGAGGGAGCTGAAAGTTTGCAAACGGGGTTAGTAACAGTCAAGAGCACTGTTAAGACACTACTGTGTGAGACCTGGGAGTTGTGATAAATTTCACAGCACTCGCTGAGTTCTCATTTCTCTCAGTAGTTTTCCAGTACAGAGTAGCAACAATCAGTCTGATTTTGGACTGTAGCATATGGGGTGGCAGTGGTGGTAGTGCTTGAAACTGAGTGAACTGAAATGCTGACATATTCGCTTCTCCCTCCACTCCTCCCACACTCCATCCTCCCGCGGAATATTTCACTGGTGTGATGTGGAGAACAAGCCTATTTCCAAGCGGTCTCAAGGTCAATCCTTACATTATACATGTTTCAGTAACTGTTTCTGGTTCTCACTGTCATATCCTTCCTCAGCTGAGGTTGCATATGATTTCAACTCTGTCTTTATCCATCGACCCTCCATATTATTTGAATTTGTTTAATCAAGTGTTATTTGTGTGTCTGTAATCCATAAAACATCCACATAAAGTTAAAGCAGTGTGCATAAATAGCAATGGATGATTGCCCTTAAACCCAGTAGACAGCTTTTTATCAGTATGGTATGACTCAGTCGTGGAGAAAATCTCCAGATAATAGTTGAATAGAGAACTAAAATCTTATTAACTCTAAAATAGTGAGTACATAGCATGTTCACCATGTTATTTGCTACATGGCCAGTATTTAAGTTTGGTCCTGTGCTCAGGAAAGTTAGTGGAAATCTTTCCACGGTTTTCAATTTAATGTCTGACTCTCTATTTAGAGGGCATATTTGTATTTAAAAAATAGTTTAAGGTCGGAATTATATCTCTCCTGCCCTGGATAAGTATATGCTATATAAAACTTCTCATTTCTATTGCTTTACGTATCCATTTCCTCATAGAATGCTTCATGTGACAAGAAGTGAAGAACTCTATTCCAGCAGAAGCTGTGAGGGTAAAGGTCAAGACTGTGTTTACTCACACTTGGAATTTGGCAAGATAATTGGAATAATGTCAGATACAACACAGATCAAAGTTCTATTTTATAAAATTCCAGTCTTAGGGATAGCACATCCCAGGAGAGCACGGTGTGCAGTAGGAGTTGTTTTAGCACCAGAAAGGATTACCAGCAGTATTGTCTATGGCATCTAGTTTCCTTAGCAGGCACTCAATCTAAACACTACCTGTTCCTTTTACCATGTTTGAGAGCCACAGAATTTAAGGGAAATTGAGCAGTTAGTTCTTAATAAGAAGATAATTTTTTTATATCAAATTTCATTGTATCACTTTCTGCTGGCCTTGAGCTGAGTCTAATGTTTGGTGAAAGCAGCTTTTATAAAGACGGAAAGTTTGAAGCTGGAAGCATGAAGAGTTCAGAATTCCTTGGTGCTTTGTTCCAGTTGCTAAAACCAGAGCAGCTACAGCTTCTTTCTCAATTGCACTTGGCTGACCTCAGTCATCAGACATTGTTTTTCTGTCATTGCCTTCTCTCCTATATTATATTCTTCTGCTTCATATGTTCTCCTCATACAGACTCTCTACCTGCTACAAACAAGGCATCTGTCAAGTTTCCTTCTGCAAGACAAATTTATTGAATGCTTCTCATCTGTCACAACCAGGTTTTTTTATCCCTTAACCTTTTTCTGTGACTTTTAACTGAACTGCCTCTTCAGTTCTGACCACAGTATTGATTCAATTCCTGTCCTTTGGGTCTTTTGGGATTGTACTGCCATCAAACACCTTTTTAAAACTGCTCACTTGGTTTCCTAGCCTTAAACTTGAAAATTATCAGCAACACCCCGGACCTCTGCACACCCTTTTGATGTATTAAACCTTGTGCATGAAAGTTGGTACTACACTAAGTAGCCTTGTTGCTGAATTGTTCATCTTACCTCAAGGCAGGGGAATAGATCACCTGAGGTCTTTTTCATCGTGTTTTACAAGATTCTTCCTTTTTTTGTGTCTAAGATTCTTGTCACACTAGCTGATCATTGTTTTGCCCCTCTGTCAGTACTGGCCCAGTGTTAGCACTCTTTCAGTCTGCTGGATTTTCTGAGGAATAAGAGATTGGCCACATGCAGTGAATGGCGTGAAAGGAAGGGAGAAGGGTTATAAATTTTCAAATTGAGACTTTTCTGGCTAAAGAAAATACAAGCTAAATTCTTCTTGAATCAGAACAGCTGAATTGGACTGTACTGTACTGGAATTATCTGTCCTTTCATTATTTATCTAGATTTCAGCAGTTTCTTGACTATAACCAGTTAAGATTAACATTTGGATGAATATATCCTCTGGAGGCATTTTAACTGTATATTTGGGTTTTTAACATCCTTATTAAAATGGTAGAAACTGATAAAATCTGCTGCTCTCAGTTGCATATTCAGGTTTTCTGACAATAGAGAGGGCTGCTTAAGAGACAGTTGCAGAAGCTGAGCCTTGCAGTAGAAGCTAAAAAGTTGTGACTATCTAGTCTTTACTTTGACATGGTTACTCTTTTTTTTCTTTTTCTTTTTTTTTTTTATTTGCTGCCAGGCAGTACAGCCATGTTCTAAGTCCTTTGCCATGACTTGGTGGATGAAATCTTATAATCAAAACTAGACAGTTTTCCATGTGCCCTGTCTCAAAGAGAAATATTGGGCTCACACAGAGTCTACTGACTGCTACTTTATCTACACTTTGCACCCTAAATACCCACTGCAGCAATCAGCTATACTGCTGTAAAGAGAAACTTCATTATAGCAAACAGAAATTCTGCTGGTTTACATCAGTTCAATTAAGAACAGAATTCAGCTCATCACTGATTTGCCTTTAAGTGTTGCCTTTTACATGTGACAAATGTTCCAAATTATTCTTCTATAAATGAAGATTGCACTTATACTGCCAGCAAGCTATTTTCTTTCTGCCACTTCCAGTTTGCCAAAGGAACAGTGGGAGAGAGACATTCTCATGGCAGCAAATATTTTTGAAATTTAATATCTCCATAATTGCATAGTCTACAGGAAAGGAAAAAGAAAATGTCCATAGCCATACCCTAAGTATCATGTCAGCAGTCTCCATCAGTGTCTAACAGATCAAGCAAATGTTATTTTTGTATCACAGGATTGTTCTTATATTTTAAAAGTTTACTGGTTCAATTTGCTTATTTAACAGCAACAACTTTTTTAAAATTTGTTTTTGTATCCAGCTTTTACTCTTTTTTACTTTCAGATTCAAGAGATTTATAGGAAAATTTTTCTTCTGAGAATTTGCAGGTAGATGCCTAATATATACTGGCAAATCCACATGTGTTGACAGTAATTATGTTTACTGCGTGTAAGTGAGGGAAATTAAAGCTGTATAGAGGTTGCAAAGCTAGCACAGCATGTACTATTAGCAGAAACTCATTTTGCTGGGAAACAGATGGAGAAATATGCAGTCACTTGCTTATATGCACATTAGCAATTGCATGTGTTTGCAAAGGAGAAGTTTATAGACAAGAATTGCACAGTTGTGTCTATACCTGCCTGTGCATTAATACATCTAGATCATTTCTTCATGTGGTGAAAATTAGATTTTTTCTAGTTTCATTCTTATAATAAGATTAAAAATAAAACATTAAATCAAGGAAATTTTTTATCCTGGCCTCTTCTTTTTTTAGTTACTATAAAATTTCATTTTTTAAGATGTTATAGAAGTCCGGTGTTAAAAAATGCCAAATACATATCCATTTAATGTAAAGCAGTTATATGATTAGAAATATATAGCCTTTTTTCTTAGTAGCTCTAACACTCAAAAGGGTGTCAATGACTGTACCTCCATATAACTTTCTTTATAAAAGGAACGTAAGGCAGAGAAAGTAACTACTAGCTAAAAATGAATTGGACTTGCAATGCAGTCCAACACTGAAAGCTGCTGAAGCATTTGGTGAAGCTACTGAGAGTCCCTCAGAAGGCTTTCTGGAAGTAGCCAGAGATCACTTCAGTTAGGCATTAAATGGAAAGTGCCTCAGTTTCCTGCCAAACTTCGTTGCACTTCTGTCTAAAGTATTGGACCATGAGGCTGCTGCTATCTTTGTTCTCATCTCACACTGCTTTAAGAACTGTCCATTTTGTGCAGCAAGATAAAGCTCCTTTTCATGTTTTCTGCTTTTATAGCTGAGAAGACATAAAAATCCTGTGAATTCACTCCCCTACTCCCTTGTCTTCCCCTTCTCTTCCCCCCTCCACCCCCTTCCCCTGTATAAGTCTTTGGACTTTGATTCTACAAGCTCTATGATTTTAATTTTTTCCATGATATTTTGATATTTTCCTACAGAAAGGCAGTACAGGGTGCATGTTGTCCCCAAAAATGTGTGTTGAAATAGTAGTTCATATGACTGACTAAGAATATATGCCACCTCTGGAAAAAATAAATCAGCAGCCTTAGTTTGCAGCTGGAGAAAAAAATGTTTGGAGGGAAACTGCTTTTCTGAGACAAAATCAAAGACAGTGTTGAGGCAGCCAAACTGGAATAGCACAGAGACCCTGATCTTAGTAACAACAAGTCCTGCATACTGAGAACCTTTGGTACTTGAACCATGTCCTCTATTGAAATTTGGATTCAAGCAGAATACTTCTTGCTAGCTCATCACTTCCAAGAGACTCATTGCCTGTGATAACAACCCTTACCTGTTCCTGCACTAGTCTCTCATTCATTATCTGCTCTGCTAGGCTCTTATGTTTTAACCACATTTAGGTATCGCTTTATGATAAGGCTGGGTGACTGATTGTTCAAAGGACACTTGCTTTAGGGGATATTGCAGGGAGTGTGACCCAGTGTTTTCTCTGTGCTTATATTAGGACAGCCCAGGACTGTGCACTGTGCACAGATGTCCTGGCCTTGCCCTCTCCCAGTAACATTTTCTGCAAAGAATGACACTTGAAGTGAATTATGAACTATTTTTCCCCAAAAACTTACTGGTTTTGGTATTTACAGGAAAGCCCCATGAAGAGCAGCTGAGGGAGCTGGGGCTGTTTAGCCTGGAGGAAAGGAGGCTCAGGGGGGACCTTATCACTCTCTGTGACCACCTGAAAGGTGGTTGTGGCCAGGCGGGGGTCGGCCTCTTCTCCCAGGTGACCAGTGACAGGACAAGAGGACACAGCCTCAAGTTGCACCAGGAGAAGTTTAGGCTAGATATTAGAAAAAAATTCTTCACAGAAAGAGTGTTTCAGCATTGGAATGGGCTGCCCAGAGAGGTGGTTGACTCACCGTCCCTGGAGGTGTTTAAAAAAAGACTTGATGAGGCACTCAGTGCTATGGTTTAGCTGATAAGGTAACGCTAGGTCACAGGCTGGACTCAATGATATCAAAGGTCTTTTCCAACCTAGTTCATTCTGTGATTCTGTGATTCTGTGATTCTGTGACTGTTAAAGGTGTCTTGTTTTGGAATGGGTTAAGTCTTTATATTCTGTGCCACATTCTGGTGTGAGTTAAATGACTATCAATTCAAAATGACATAATTGCTCCACATATCAGGATGATTCACTAAGGCTGAGGAAGATTCTGTTCCACAAATTTAAAAAACCAGATTTAAAGAAGAACAGATTTAAAAGGCTAAGGCTTTATTGATGTTGTTAGTGGCAATATTAGTACAAACATTTCATAGCAAAAATGAAAAAGCTAATGCTAATCATTTTAGAACACTACACACCAAATTCTTTTTTTGACCTTTAGAACTGATTTTTTTCCTTGCTTGCCAGTAGCATTCTTAAATGATTGTGAAGCAGAGGTCCTGGAGAATTCAGGGTTCATACCCAGCAGCAATGTTTTCTAATGTATCTAGAAAGGCTGGAGCAGAGACCCAAAAATGAGTCACGGCAGGATGTAGCTGGGAGTGATGCTCAGGACAGGCAGCAGCAGTATTTTCCCCACCAAATGATACAGATGAATCATAAACTGAAGCTATTGGCTTTGAAGGCTTTTAACAGCCTTCTTTAGCCCTCAGGTGAACCCTTCTCTAATCATTCAGTCTTCTTCAGTCTAAGATACTCAAAACTGTGGTGAAACATTTGTTTCATATGTACTGTACACCACAAAATCAAATAATCATTTAAGTTGGAAAAGATCCCCAGGACCATTGAGTCTATCCTTTGACCAATCACCACCTTGTCAACTAAACCATAGCACTAAGTGCCATGTCCAGTTGTTCCTTGAACACTTCCGGGGCTGGTGACTCCACCACCTCACTGGGCAGCCTGTTTCAGTGATAGGAATGAACCTCACCCTTTCCATGAAGAAACTCTTTCTGAATTCCTTCTGAGCTTGAACCTCCCCTGGCGCAACTTGAGGCTGTGTCCTCTTGTCCTATCATCAGTTGCCTAGAAGAAAAGGGCAATCCCCCACTACCTTTCAGGCAGTTGTAGAGATGGACCTGAGCCTCCTTTTCTTCAGGATCTAAACAACCCCAGCTCACTCAGCCACTCCTTGTATGACTCACTCCCTAAATCCTTCCCCAGCTCCATTGCCCTTCTCTGGACACACCCCAGCCCCTCAATGTTCTTCCTGAATTGAGGGGCCCAGAACTGGACGCAGAATACTCAAGGTGCAGCCTCACCAGTGCTGAGTACCGGGGGGCAGTTACTGCCCTGGTCCTGCTGGACACCCTATTTTTGATAGAAGCTGGATACCATCAGCCTTCTTGGCCATCTGGGCACACACTGGCTCATGCTCAGCTGCTCTCAACCAGCACCCTCAGGTCCTTTTCTGCCAGGAAGATTTTTAGCCATTCTGTCCTAAGCCTTTACCACTGCCTGGGGTTATTGTGGGCAAAGTGTAGGACTTGACACTTGGCCTTGTTGGACCTCATAAAACTGGCCTCATCCTATCAATCCAGCCTGCTCAGATCCCTCCACAGAGCCTTCCTACTCTCTTGCAGATCAACACTCCCACTTAATTTAGTGTTGTCTGCAAACTTACTGGCGGTGCACTTGATGTCCTCATCTGGATCATCAATAAATATATTGAACAGGACTGGCCCAGTACTGAGCCCTGGCAAACCCTGCTAGAGACTAGCCACCAACTGCACGAGGCACCATTCACCATTACTCTCTAGGTCTGGCCATCCAGCCAGTTTTTAACCCAGCTAAGAGTGCACCTGTCAATCACAGTCATATATTAACAGGTCTTTAATTAATATTTTGTTAAAATTAATTACACTAATTGCCCACAGTACAGGATAAATATATGACTAGTCCTAGAAAATCTTTTATTCCATATGCCTCTGCCATAGCTCCTACACACACTCAGTTTCATGTCTACAAATAGCATATTTGCTAAAGCAAAGGCATAATCTTTTCATTTAATGAGGAAAATGTTCAATGGTTTCACCTTCTCTAAAGAATAAGACCTTCCATTAAACTTTTGGTGAATTTTTAGTCAATTGCCTTGCTAGCTGTATGCCATTTCCTTCATTTCTGCCTCCAATTCAAGTAGTTGATGCTGGCCTGCAGAACCTACTCCTTCCTGAATGTGCACCTCTTTCTTCTTGCATTACTACATTTGAGTCTTCTCAGGAAAAATCAGGGGGACTTGAGCAGTCTCAAAAAAACGATCCTAAGCTGTGGAATTCTTTTAGCCTTTGTTTTGACAGACCATGAATCAGGGAACTTTAAAGGAAAGGTATGTCATTTGTTGCAGTCTTCTCTGAACACAACAGTGGGTGGAACAGCATTTTTGGAAAACCAGAGTCTATATGATTTATTAAGTTTTGAAAAGTGTGCATCTGTTCAAGGTCCACACACCAAACACATTTTGTTAATAATAAAATGTCTTCTCAAGTAAGAAACTTCTTGAAGGACTACAGCAGACTGTGTGCCTTGACTTCTACATTTTTCTAGGACTCTGAAGCTCTAGCTCACCTAAAAATGCCCCCAAATTCACATTCTATTTGGAGGCAAATTTATTGATGTTAGAAAATTACTATAAGAGTTGACTTACTTCACATAAAATTCAAATACACCAAAATGCAATACGAAAATTTTCTTCACTTCAGATGGGGATCCAGGAAGGGATTCTCTGTAGCTGCTTTGTCACTTTGTTGGTGGTTTTCTCCACCATGTATGCAAATGAAGCAACAAATTCTACTTTGCTGTACTACTACTGTAAAGAAAAAAAAGATTAATTGCCCTGTCAGGGAAAATATATCTTCAAGGTCCAGAGGATATATTTAACTTGTGACTTTTACTGATCTCAAATTTGTTAGAAATTCATGAGCACTTTTAAATTCATCCTCCTGTGACAACTTTGATTCTACAGGTTTTTTTTCTCTTCTCATAAAACTTAGCTAAGTATCATTAAAAGCCTCTTCTTAAAAAAGAAGAAAAAGAAGATTAAGAAAAAGGAGAACATCAGGAAAAACTTCTTCACTTTAGGCGTGACTGAGTGCTGACACACACTGCCCAGAGAGATTGTGTAGACTTCATCCTTAGCCCTGGGCAGCTGGTTGTAGGAAGCCCTGCTTGAGCAGGGAGTATTGGACAAGATGATGCTTAGGGGTCCCTTTCAACCTTCCTTTTATGACTGTATTTGAGTAAGCAGAGATTTTTCATACTATCTTTTGAAAAGCTTCTAAATTGAAAGATGAACAAGTTAACTTTTGCCACAATTTCACTGTCATTCCTCCAAAGTAAAAGCTCATCTTGTGAGACAATTAGGTCATCTAGCTGTACCTATCATCACTTTCAACTAAGAGTCCAGAAAAATGCTGGTGGAGGCCACACAGAGGTTGGTATTTGTGTTTTGTTTGCACTAACATATCCCAGGCAGCCCAGAAAATACCATATGGAATGCATGGGGAGAAGGGAGTAGCTAGTCTTCTGAGATGAATCTTCATGAAATTACATTTCTTGGAAGAATACCAGAGAATGCTGCAAATAAAGCACAGCATATGTATAAAGATACTGTTGTCTAGACCACTAAGGATTAGGTGTTCCTTCTTCTTTTTTCAAAGCAATGCTCTCTTCTCTGAAGGATGAAGCTCAGTCCCCAATATGTAGTTAGTGGCTGTAAAGAAAACAACTTCCCATGGCATTTATTAGTTGAGCTCTGTTTTTAAAAACAAAAGCAGACTGAGCGTGCCAGATCTTAATGCTATGAGAGCTCATGTTCATTTCTGTGTGCTTGACTTCCCCCGGGCCTCATGTGCATATAACCTGACACCACTGGTTTGCAGCACTCTTCATCCTGTTAGCTTGATGAAGGAGTGTTTTTCATAGTTAATTGTAATTAACTGGTCCAAAAAAAAAAAAAAACTTTAGAGGAAGCTCTTTTACTTTGAAGTGATATAGGAAATTTGTGCATTCTCTACACAAATGCACAGATCCACCCAATCAAGTCACTGAGGCTCAGAGAGAGGATACAGGTGTCATTTTCAAAAGCAGTCTGCACATAATGCTGATTGAGTACAATTTGCTATTTTTTTCACATGTCAGATGAAGAACATAATTAGTTCTTGCTTGTACTTAGCTTTGAATCTTTTTTACTCCATTCTCCCCTCTCTTTTTTTTTCTTTTTTTTTTCTTTTTTTCCCCCACTGGAAGAGAGTAGAGCTTTATTTTATTTTTTCTTGCACAAATCTAAATACTGTCTCTCAAGGTGACTAAAATACCATTGTCCTGAATGGACATGCCTGAGGTTAGTCACTATAGCTTTCTTCTGATATTTTCCTGATTTTCCATAGGTGGCACTACTGCAACTCACCAATGTTTATCAGCTGTACCACAAAAACTTAAATAACTATTCCCAAAATATTTCCATAACAAGCAAATAAACCCCCCCCCAGGAAACATACCATAGGGTCTAGAGCTATTTAATGAAAGTACCATCTGAAAATTGGCATCCCAAATGATTCAGAAATGAGAAATAACCAATTTCTAACCAAGGCTAGAAATTCTTAATTAAGAATTTTCAGTAATTAATGCAGCGCAGTAAACTTACTTCCAGCATTCTTTCCCAGAGCCTCCAGCTTGGTGCTTTTAGTAAAATTAGTCAATTCTTTTTTTTTCCCTGCTGTTAACACAGAAACTCAGACCTTTTAATTCTGTCACTGCTTTGCTAAAACAGCAGTTTGTTGAAAGCAGTCATTAGGGCAGACACAAAGTGACTTTATAGCAGCAAATTATTAACGAATTAAGTCATCCCCTTAATAAATGTCCACAGTGGGGTTTGCAAGATATGCTCTGTTTGGCTGGTGAAGCACCTAAATGCATTCCAGTTTAAAAGTACTGTTGTCCAAAGACTTGGTCTACCAGATTCAGCTTGCATGTGCAATGTAAGCAAAATGACTGTTAGGAGTGTAACAACCTTAATGAGTCAAGACTGAGATCAAATTCAGAACTACTATTTTCCTACTGGGCATCCACATATGAGTGAACATGCAATTATATAAGATTCAGCATTTTGAACAACAAAATAATTAGGAAAAGATGATTGTAGAAGAAATTTGTAGCTATAGAGAGCTGTGGTTGTAAAATAGATGATTAAGTCTGTGAAATTGCTTTAAAAATACTTGTATGGAGAATTTTCCTTTGTGAACAGTTCACGATAGCTGCTAATTATTTAGGAGTTGAGATCTAGATAAATTATCACATCATAAATCTACATAACATGTTATTAACTGCAAATTTTTTGTGAAGTAAATGGAAGCAAGTTGGTTGAAATTTTGATAGCTGAATGACACTTTCAGCTTACATGGATATTTAACAACCTGATCTCTACTGGGACTTGGAACATGAAAGTGGAATTATTAATTTTGTTTTATAGTACTTGAAAGTAACTTACTCAATTAACTTGTAGACTTAACATTTTAAAAATGGAAACTCAGCTCATTCTTAGAGAATGCAGAATAGCAAACTGGCCAGATGCTTGGAGACCCTGGCTTCTATAATTTTCCTATGCCATATTTTTCCCTCCCTCATGCTAGACATCATTACACAACTTTTTTCACAGCTGCCTTTCACAGTGCACGTACATCTTTTCCAGTGGGTCCACACTCAACATGGTGGAAAGAAAGTTTCTGAGTAAGAGATTGCTGTGGATTTTTCAGTAGTTGTACACTGCCTCTGATTTATCTACACCTAAACAGCTGAGGAATTCTTTTTGGTTTGGTTTGGTTTGTTTTTTTCACCTGCTCATTTCTTTTAAAAACTGGTGTGACTAGGCTCCCCTAGAAATCAACAGGGGGGCACAGAGAGCAATTCAACATGTGTGACAAGAGATGTCTCAATGATGCAGGCAGGATAAATCACATCCTGAGGTGCCAATCTCTCTCCTGACTACAGGGTGATGCTTGAGAACTACCTCTGACAAGTTACCACAAGTTTGGGCCGACACAGCTGTTTAGATCAATCCTATGTATTAGGTATCAGGTCAGAACTTGTCCCTTGCAGCAGTCACAGGTAGGCTCTGACAGAGCTGAATTTCCTTCTCAAGAATATGTTCTTATGGAAATATCAAAACAGTACTCTGGAGTAGCAGAAACAAAGAGAGAAGTGCATCAGCTGTTGTGAGTACTCAGCAGTGGAAAAGAGAACAAAGTAAAGAGTGTCAGCGTGCTACATGCTGAGTTTACAGTTCCTTTGCATCCTGAACTTGGTGGGAGGTTTCAGTGTCCTCATCAAAGTGGGTATGATAGAGTGGCAAATGTTGTTATAGGGTCACAAGGTTGCACAGATGAGCTGTGGAAACTCCCCTGCTGGAGGTACTAAAATGACAACTGGAGCCTAACAGTGAAGGTGACTCTCTTGATCAGGATTTTGGACCCAAAGACATCTAAAAGTCACCTGCAACTTGAATTATTCTATGATGAAAGGTAAGGGATAGCATCTGTATGAGGACAAAAGAGATAAGTTTAGTCTCTTCAACTTTGGCAAATTTGGGAGACACTGTCATTTTAAAAACCATGAATAGCTTTATAGAGGGTGGATGGATGGACAACTGTTTCCCTTTTCCACTCAAAAGGGGTAGATATGAAACTAAGTGCATGCTGCCAATCTAAAATGAACTGCAGGAGACAGACCTGTGGAACTCTACTAAATCACGCAGTAATTGTCAAAAACTTAGCTCAGGGAGACACAGAAAACATATTTGAGAGATATATCCACTGACAGCTCCTAAATATGCATAATTACATTTGGTTAAAGAAGCCAATGATCTGACCCTCACTGGAGGCCTGGAAAGCATTACAGGGAACTGGCATATATGGTTGGCTTGCTCTTACTCTTGCTTGCTTGCTTGCTGATGGCCACTGTCAGAGACAGGAGTGTGGGCTGAACTGCCCTTGGTTTAAAGCAAAACTGTCCTTCTTGCATTATTTTAGACCATTAATTATTATTTATTAAGGAGTACTTGATTTTTAGCCCTTCCTGGCAAAATGACTTTTTTTTATAATGACTGGCACTGGCACTCAAATATATGTTGGTCTTTAGATTAACTACCTCTTGGCTAATTTGAAATGGGAATCCATAGTAAACTTTTATATTTAAGGGTATATATACCCCCCAAATTCTGTAGTATATAATAGATATTTAAGTAAAAAATACTTAATACATATAGAACTCGAAGTAACTCTAATTTTTCTCCTTAGCTTTAGAAACTGCCACTCAGTACCACTCTTAAAAAATAGAAACCACATAAATTTTTGCTAGATTCCTTCCAAAATAATAGCAGTCTCAGAATAGCTTGTTCACAAATAAATTCACAATTCAGTATAAGAAGCAACAGTGCATTTCTTAAGTTTTAAGTTATCCAGGGGCATTCCTCATACTTATCTAGAGTTGCAGTTTGGCTGGACATAAAACACACATGGATGCCTTTGAATATTCCATGCCTGAATTAGAGGGTTTCCCTGATGTGTCATTTTTGCCTTTTTTATTATGTTTTTATATAGTGATAGAAATGTATCAGGTGGTATGCAAAGCAGTGAGTCTGAGCATTGTAAAGCATATTATGTTGATTGTCCTGGCATAAATTTGTTTCAGGCTCAGGCTAATTCAGGATGCCAATTTTTCTTCTTCATGGGCAACATTTGGGGCTAGGATGCAGCTTCAAGGATAGGCTATCTGACATTCCAAAGGAGCTTTGGGGAAAATAATTTTCATTGACAAATAAATCAGTCTATTTTGTTGTTATCTCAATAAATTATTGAAAAGGTGCTACTGAAAGAGGAAAGCAAAAATGTGTGATGTTTTTCTTACTGGAATTAATCCCAAAAGCCTTTGCAGGAGTTTGAAGATTTGGGTTTATAATTAGGCTTAACACATGTTCTGAAATGTCCTGTATCACAAGACAAAGTTTAAGGTTTAAATATAGCATTTTATGTTCACGATCCAAATGTTGGCAATGGGCTAACTAGGTTATAAAGCACCTGTACAGTAGGTGAGATCAGGCACAAAAGAATTCTCCTGCAGGCCACATTTAGAGGAGGCGACTGTGTGAGACAAGATGATACGAACACTGATCACATGACATTTTCACCTACATTATGAAAACAACTCTTTGGAACGTTGTGGGATTTCTGGACATGATTAGTAGGCATCTATCAGAACATTTTGTTCAAATTACTTCTAGTCAGACAGTAATTGTATTTAGCAGCAGAACAGGAGATTAATGGGCTTGGAATGATCAGACAATAAAACCAAAATTATGTAACATTTTATTTTGATGAATATTGCTATAAAATAACTCCTTTATCTCCTTGCCATTTATTGTTTTAGTATAAAAGTATTTCCAGGACAATATATTTTCTAACTTTCATTAAACATATACCTTTGGGTTTTCAGAAAACAGAAGTAAAACCATTTAACTGAAATAATACTTATAAAAGCTATACCTTTCTTGCTGTCTCCCACACATCAGATTTCAATCAACTAAATTCTGTCTAGTTCTTAAAATAGAAGAGTGGATGGGAGTAAAACTGTTACAGAAGCAGGGAGCCAGAAAGACACTAACCTCTCCCTCTGGCTCTTGCACAGCCCGTGGACACCATGGGGAAACTGCTGGTTACTGGGGCATGCAGACAATCTGTTATTGTTATTCACACTCTTTCTTGGTTCCTTGAGCTCACACTACATCTAAGCCTTGCAGTTTCTTTCTGCTTTTCAAAGATAAGGCTCTTTCGTAAGCTTTCCTCCCCTCAAATTAAAACTACATTTCCCACCTAGATTAATACAATATCGTTTTTTCCTCACCTAGACAAGAGGAATTTTTTCTTATTAATGCTGCTCCAGGACAACTATTGCAAATACACATTATCTTAAGCCACTGAAAGTTCTCTCTCTTTCTGAATCCCTTTACTGGTTTCTGTTTCTGTATTCTAACAAATGTAGCTTGTGCATCTTCCCTTTTCAGGCCCTTCATGGCCAATCTCCATTTTTGACGTCATTTTTGACACTGTCAAAATGACCCCAAAAACGTTTTCATTGCTGGAAAGTTCTATTCCTGCTTCTAATGAGCCCTGGCCTCATCACCTGTTAGGTTTATTTCCAACAGTATGTTAATTCTTCCTGTTTTTTCATGTTAGTGCTTTTCCATGGAAGGGCATCCCTAAAAGTCAAATCATTGCTTTCCATTGTAAGTGTCTCCTTGAGATTCTCCTTTGTGCTAATACCTGCTGAAAACCTGACACCTCTTCAGCCAACATGGTGATTAATGTAATTTTGTTCTCTTAAGCTCCCTTATACGTAATTTATCTTTCTTTGCAATGTTAAATATCCCATATCTTTCTTTGGCATAGCATTTTTCTTGTTCTGTTCCTGGTTAACTGGCTATGATCAAGACCAAAATTTCAAAAGTAAACAGAAATAAGCAAGAAAATTATAAAACAAAATGAATGAAATACTGAAACACACACACATTCTCTTTTTCACATAGGAATTATCAGCATTTCTACAAATCTTTGAAATTTCGTTTTGAACAGGGCATGAGAAAATTACAATGCTGAGGACATCATCAGAAATATCAGCTTTTCAGACTTGAAAAGGAAGGTTTGTGAAACTATGATTTAAATTATTTCAATTTGCAAGTGCAAACAGTGACACATCTTACCAAATGGAAGCAGGAGAAGTGCAAAAAACTAATAATCAAAGTAAAAGAATAGTCCTATGGAGCTATGAGAATGCCGTCATTTTAATCATACGTTTTTAGTTTTTCAGTTTCCTTATCACTAAAGGAGCCAGATAAATCACAGTTATTTTTATTTACAGCTGGCACTTCTGTCATGCCTAATAACCATTTCCCAAAGAGCAGATGAATGTGTGGGCAGATCAAACTCAAAGCCAATGCACCTGAGTGCCCTAATATTCAACTTCATAAGCATAATATAGTCCAAGTTCCACCATGATGTAATTGACAGCATCATTAGAGAGCCAAAGAAAATAAATGATATAGCAGCTGATACTCTTAGGCAAGAATATATTCAGGAAAAATTCTTCAAAGCCAGATCAGTACTGCAAAATGCATTCATTATTTGTAACATGTCAAGAAAGTATTTGCTTTGCGTCACTGCACGCATTAAATGTAGATCCACACACTATCAGCTTCCTCCCATTTTTCACTGGCAGTCATGTTACTTTAATGATTATATTAATTTTACTTGTTTGTGCTGTTCCTCTTTGAAAATGATCACCTGGGCTAAGTGCAGTCATGTTTTTGGTCAAAAATGTCCATGGCTGCAGCCCTTCCCTCCCAGTCTCCCATCTGTTTCTCTAGATTTGTTTGGGTCCTTGCGTGTTGGATGCATAAGGTCACTTTGCCAGTGTGCCATACTCCCTGCCATGGGAGGGCTTCTTCCATGCTCAGCCCAGCAGAGAGGGCATCCCTTTTGCACAGTGAAAGCAGCACTAATTGAGGTACTTAAGGAAGATATTTGAAAAAAATGTAGGCATCTGAGGCCTTTAGGCACCTCAGGAAGCTAGAGAGGGTGTTTGTTTCTTTATCTTGGAGTTAAGAACATCAATGATAACTTGCATGCTTACATACTTTTTTTTGATCTTATCCTTGAACACATTACAAAGGCCTGAGATTTGTTTAATCATCTTTTATTCTCTAGTTTCATAATATTTCCAAACAATTTTCCATTACCCTGCTCTGTGAAGCTCATCCCAAAAATATTTATCTTGGCTGATAGCAAAATGAAGCATTGTAGCTGACATCTGTCACAGATTAGTGGATTGAAAAATGACAAGAAACAAATTTGGTTATCTGTGACTAGCACCATTTGAGATGTCTTTTCTGTTCTTTGTGACACCAGCTCACTTGTGCCTAAGGCTTTCCAGCTAAGTAGCAACTACCAGGAGTCTTCATACGTCTGTAATGTTTTCTAAAATGACCACAAGTCAAATATGCTAATCAAATCTATCAACCAGTTATTGTGGGACAAAATTTCTTTCCTTTCTAACCAAAAAATATTTGTGAATGATATATTCATTGTCTTAATCACATGGCAATCTCTGAAGAGATCAGAGCAACTTGTGCTGAGCTTTAATAAAAACACGGACAAAAGCATCCACTCCACAGTATCTATTTAAATGCAGGAACATGAATAGTTTATTGGCCTCAAGGAAGGTCTATAGGTTCTTAAAGGCATTCAAACTCACACTGATGTCTGAATAAGAGAAAATATATGTAAAATATCGGAGAACCCTGGTTTGCTCCTTTTCCTGTGCTAATCCTAAGAGAAAAAATGCATTTCAAATTGCTATGTTATGGTTTTTTTATTTGTGTTTGGCTTCTCTTAATTTCTATTTCATAGTTCCCAGAGAAAAAAAAAAATCTTAAAAGGATTCCTTTCATACTCTCTTTTATAGAAACTCCATGGATTGCTACTGGAAAATTGGTTCACTACTCTTATAGACCTATAAAATCTTTCAGTAATCTTTCCCAGAGTGGTAAAGCATGTATTTTTCACTAAAGTAAGCAGATATATGGGACACACATAGGGATCAGAGCTGTTGAGTTAGAAGCTACTGGACTGACTTTAAGTATGATTTAAGATCCTTGAAGAAAGGAAAAGCTGAAGAGGGGGCAAACATTCAAATATGATTCAACAAGGACAGCCCAGAATGAAACATATGAAATGAAGGTACTCAGAGAGGGTAGAAAAAGTTAAAAAAAGTTACAAGGGGTAAAAAATAAGAACAGCATGAAAAACTTGAGGTAATATTTGACTGAAATTTTTGTTTTGAAATCAAGAAAGACCTCTCCTAACTTGTGTTCTTTGACTTTGTCATGGTAGCAATTGCAAGAAAAGAGGTGTGATTGGAATTGCTTAAACTACTTTGAGAAGTATTTCACTTTGGTTTTGATCAAGAAAAAAAATGTATGTGCTAAATATATTGAAATTTTATATAGATCCTGTTTTTACAGATATACTTGCATGATCCTAATTTGATGCCAAATACAATTGATAGACATTCTGGATGGGAATAGTTGAATATAACTTTAGCCATTTGAAAATAAATATCTACCCCAAGCTACTTCTACAGGCTGTCCATTCTGTCAGTGCTGCAGACAAATAACTCCAGAGTATGATTCATCCTGTCCTGAGTTTGATGCCTAAGATAAGTGAGATGTGCTACCATTTGGAGGTGTCACTCTTTATCTCCTGAATATCAGTAGTGTAAGCATTCACTTTTAGACAGTTAAGTCAGGAGATAAATTTCACTTTCTCAGTCTACATTAACTGACATTAAAACACTTATCTTTTCCTAAGTGAAAGATCTGTGTGGTTGTCAATACCTGTTCAGGATTTTTTATAGTCACAGAGAAAATACAATGTATTTTAACTTTTATTTTGTGAATACTTCATTAGCAGCAATAAAAACCAATGTTGGGACATTACTCAGCTTTTTAATGAAGCCACAAGCTTCATTAGAAAGAACTTCCACAGTATCTTCAGACCAGTTGAGCAAGTAGAATAAGAATTAAATTTCATAATTTTTTTATTCACATAAATTCTATGCAAGAATCTTATTCTAAGAAAACCATTACCCGTTTTTTCTTGAACTCTAAAATACAACTCCCTGTTAGGTGCTGCATGACACATTACACCCGTCTTTGTGCCACGATCTGTGAGAAAGGGCATAAAGTTCCCTTGCATTTTTCTCTCTGCTTTCAGTTATTTAATTTTATTTTCAAATTATTATTGTTATTATTGTTGTTGGTTTCGTTCCTTTTTTTTCACACAGAAAATAACAGTGCCAAACATTGCTGATGATGTTGTTCCATTTAGCATTTATAACTGCTCCATTACTGTTAGTTGTTAACTCTGTAGAATTTTAATGGTTTGAGCAATGAAAAAGGATGAAATGGGCTCACTTTTACCCCAGCATTTCATTACTCAGTGTCATCCCAAGAACAAATTAGCATGGTATCCTTTCAGCTGCTACTGTGCCAATACTACTGTACTGGAAGATGGTTGAGGTCCTGGGTGTTTGTTACATTTATAGAAACTTTGCTATTCTTACTTAAAGGGTAGATGTCTAAGCAGCCATAAAGAGGGATTCTTAACCAGGAGGGAAGTGACAAAATGACACACTGTTCCACCTCATGACAGGTCCAAAGCCTCCTTTTATACCCTGACATGCTTTGTCCCGCTCTGCTGAGCGTCATTTATTTGTTCATGCCATCTGAGAATTGTCTTCTCAAATGCCTAATAAACAGTTACTGCAGTGAGGACCAGACCACAAGTCCTTTTTCACAGATCAGTTCAACACTCACTGGCATACAGAACTATATTCCTTTTGCAAGCTTTGGCTTTGGAATGAATATGCAGATTTTTGGGAGAACAGGTTCTGAATGAAAGAGGAAGAAGGTTATTGGTAGCAGAGGATTCTTCCCTCCACAGCCAGCATATTCCACCTATTGCACACCTACTGTCCTACAGCAGTGGTTAGGATCCTTGCTGTAGGAATTCCATCTTTATGTATACTGGAAGAGATTAAAACCACGCCTTCTACATGCAATGCTTTGGCTTTTTGGGAGTGGGGTTTTAATTGTTTTTCATTTGTTTGCCTTTTTTCTTAATACCCATGGCATTATATAAAAGAGATTGATTTTAAAAGAAAGTAACAGCCACTGTTGTAGCTATTTCAAGTAGCTTCTAGGCATTTGTGATGTGTGCAACAGAGTTGAGCCCTTATGGTTCTTAAGTTTCTTAATAATTTAGACAAAGAAACATCTATTACTTTAATTCTGGTCACAGTGATTTAGGCACTGATGGACCTTGACACTCTTCCACACTTCCTCAGGAGAATGTGACATACCTAGGGAGTTTTAGCTCCTGTAGTTTGACTGCCCACAAGTTTGTGTAGAAGCAGGAGCAAAGACTTTCAGGGATACAATCTTGGATTTATATCCCATGGTAGGCCTACAAAGTCCTAGAACAGCATTGAAACTCATGATACTGATGGTGTTTGCAGAGACCTGGGATACCAGTTATGCTTTCCTAAGTCCTTCTTCCGTACTGTTATGGGATTCCAAGATAGTTGACCTGAATCTGTAGCTGCCTTTATATCTAACAATAAATTATAAACACAAACATTGCCTGGAATGTTTTGGAAGAATCATGGGAAGACCACAAGTTGCTCAAAAGCCTGCAATTCAAGTAATCAGAGGATGCTGAAAAAACTTTCCAGATATGTGTGGTTAATATTCATCATTATGTGCATTTTTTCCAACATGACTAAAAAGCTTTTAGGCCAGTCTTACATTCCTGCTCACCTAATTCAAACGATGACCCAGTGCAATTGGTCACAGTGAATGAAGTGTGCTTTGTAAGCAGTAAACACTTTTCATTTTCTGAGCCCAGTAAAGGTCCACTTGTCATTTATCTGCTGAGAAACATGGCATTCTGCTTCATGCCTTCTGTTTGCTGTCTCTGTTCTGCAAATCAGGTCTCAAAAGTACTCTCTGACAAACGCAGTGTTAGCTGTGGCACTGCCAATGTGATCTGTGATCATTTTTGGTTTTGTACTTCTTTCCTAAAGATATATCTATCTAAAGATGAATACATAATGCTGTTGTTTTCTTTAGAACAATGGTATGTTCTACTTGATACTGCATGGCAGAATGATAATGGTTGCTGGGGAAAAATGGTCTGAAATTGCCAGTAGGGGACTAGGCAAGAGCTGGAGCCAAAGCAGAAGCACAGCTGAGTGAGAGGACAGTCGGGGCCAGGGGTTTCCTGGGGAAGGTTGGGGGTCCCCATGGGGACCCTCCAGGGCAGGGCTCAGCAGGCAGAGCCCAACCTACACCCCAGCCAGGAACAGGACAGCCAAGGACATTGGTGCCTGTCTGGGGATGGTGATGGGCTGAGGATGGGCCAGGACATGGGCCTGCAGGTGAGGATTGAGATCTGGGTTCAGTGAAGGAAACGAGAGACAGACACGTCTGCAGAAAAACCCAGCATGAGGATGAGAGCCACATCTGAGGCAGCCCCACAGAAAGGGGGCCAAGCCCTGGCTGAGTTGTTTTCCAGCTCTTCCTTTGCAGCAGAACCACTCCCCAGGTAGGGGTGTGCTCAGGATAAGTCCTGATAAGGACTCCTTGAACAGCTACTAGCAGTGTCTCTGTCAACAGGAACACGTACAGTGTTACTGCTTTTACAAAGCCTTAGGTATGTGAGGCATTTTCTTGGCAGAGTGAGACAAATTTCAGTGCAATGTGCAAGGCAGGCCATTTCTCGAAGCTGAGTGCTGCGGTCAGGGTGCCTCAAACAGTGATCTGTGGCCAAGCTCCACCTGCAAGGCCCAGCCAAGTAGCACCCTGCCACAGTAGCCACCAAATGAGCATGGAAAGGAAAAGGTCACCAGCCATGTAAGGTTCCTGTGCTACCGGCTCATCTGAATCTGATACTGATTTGCTGACTTTGTCTTCCTGCTGTTAAGACACCATCTTCAGCCAGGCTACATGGGCATGCAGGCATCTCATTCTGATGGACAGAAGAGGCTGGAGGTAACAAACCCATGCACCTTTCGATTTTCTTCCTAAGTGCTGCCCAAAGCTTCTGGCCCCTGTGCAGTGCAGGGTCTGCTTGGTCCTCAGCTTCCTGCTCCAGCCATTGCTAAAAGCCTTGCAGAACCAGTGACCCATTGGGACAAGGTTTCTGATACTAAGGGGAAGATGAAAACGTAGATGAAGAAACAAGAGGGGCACGTCACCAGTGAAATCATTTTTGTAGAAAGCAAAACTCACTACCTTGCTGTTGTGTCCAGTGTATAGTATGTAAAAGGACAGAAGTGAAGGCCTGAGCTCCATAGGAGCACTCAGAATTCACAGCTCCTGCTCCTGTCTAATGTCTGTGAAAGTGGCACATCCTACCACATAAGAAGACAAAATCTGAGCTTCCCCAAGGGTACCTACTATTAGATTACAGGAGTCTATGATTTGGTCAGAAATCAGAAACAGAAATCCAGCTGCTAGGGAAAAGTCATTTACCCTATGGGTAGCACTGACTACCAGCTCCTGCTACATTCATACACAAAGGCAGCTGTCATTCAAGAGCTCTTACCTACCATCAAAACTTACTTTTCAACTAAGACCAGCAATTGATATACTGAAAAACACTCTTCTACCTGAAACTGGAGAAGTTACTGCAATCCAGATGTCACTGTAATTTTCAAATTATCCAAATGAAAGCAAAATATCTCTTCCTTCTGCTAATCGACAGAAAGCACAATTGAGAAAAATAACTTTAACATCCTGTACTGTTTAATTAATTATAGCTGATTGACTCAACTGTAAGTTTGGAAATTTAATATTTTGGTCCACATGGAAATATTTACTGCATAAAACAAAGTAATAAATATTTTTTAGTCATATGGAAATACTGTACATTGGTAACTACATAAACATGTATGAAGAGAAATGGCTTCTGAGCAATTATTTTGGAGCTCTGGCTGGGAGCTTGAACCTTTTCGAGAAGCAGCTGTTTTTAAAGCATCCTTTCTCTCTTTTTCTCTTCTTCTGGTAAATATGTGTATTGAAGATACTTGCTTATCACCATGTAGTTTGTTATTTTGTTTTATAAATTCTGCAGAACTTAAACCAAACTACTTGAGGATCTAGAGTGAATTGTTTTCCTACTGTAAATACACATATCTGTTAACAACAAGATAGAAACCATTTTTATGATATTTCACTATGATACTTAAAATTCATGCTACCATATCCTTGATGTTCTTTGCCCAACATCAAAATGTACCATTTAAAAGAGAAATTAATTAAACGGGAACACAAAGGGTAGATCAGTGTTGGAACCCTAGGTGTTAAGAAACCACTGCTCCAAAGCTCAGATGTTCCACTCCTTGTTCCCTTTAGAATTCACAAGCTTTCTGGCCAGCAATAAGCTGCCTCTGGGGTTTCTAATTAGTAAGTGCTGAGACCACAGGATACAAAGCAATAACCTGGTATGTGTTCATTTTTCTGATTCAAATGAATCAAAAAAACTTTCAGTCTATTAACTTTGTCCTTCCAAGTTTAACATTGAATCAACTGTTGCCTGTCTAAATCATTCAAGCTTTATGCCAAAACAAATATCATCTGTCTCCCACAGCTGGCACACTGTTGACTTAAAAGCATTAAGCTGGCATGCAATCTATGTCCTGTGTCCTGAATACTTGGGCTGAAATTGTACCCAGGATTGATTTTTCATTGGATATATATGTCTCAGTGAAATAGCAGTACACAGATCTGATGTGAGCGACTTGAAAGCCACAGATACTTCTGATCTCTGCTTAGCTTTAAGTTCTGTTACTTTAGGTTCAAAGATAAGCTGTAGTTTAGTTTATTGATTTGGATTAACTGTATAGGAAGTTTCACATTGACTTCATGGGTTCACTTTCTCCTACACAAAGAAGCCCTGTGATTAGTGATAACTCTGTGATTCTGCTTGAACTCTTAGAAACATCTGGCCTTTTACAGCTTCCTGACAGAAGGCAGGCATTTTTGCCTGGTGTACAGTAATATAGCGTGTTATTGTAATGACTTAATTACCCACAAAGCAAAGTGGTGGGCTGACACAATAGCTATAAAACATTTCAAGTCCATTTGGGAAAAAAATATGTCTGGGGAAAAGATCAAACAGGAGCTTGTTTTCCCTTTCTTTCTTTTCTTGAAAATGTCTGTGGTAAGTAAGACTGAGAAGACCTTACAGTATGAGAAATCTTAGTGTGCTATTTCAATTACTAGGTATATAAAGTGACTATAGGATGAGATTATTATGTCACCAACTGAAATATCATAAATTTTTATGCAATCTATACATAAAAGCACAAGAAAATGTGTAATAATATCATTGCTATTAGCTTGCAGACTATGAGAACTAAAGTTCAGGCAGTATAAAACACAATATACAGTATGATCTAAATGAATACACTTGCCCTTGAGGCTTGATAAAGCATACACATTACTGAAAGCAAATGACAAAAAAGTTCAGCCAGATGCCTTTAATCTTCTTTTTGGTTTTAGCCATTTCTTTTTTCACACTACTGATTAAAAGCAGCAAAGAGCACATGATTTGGCTTATGCCTTTTAACTTGTAACATTAGAAGAGCACTATCAACTTTGGAAGTTATTTTGCATTCACATTATGAACATTTCTTGCATTCCTAGCTGTACGAAAATGCATGGCAGTTTGGCAGTTCTCTTATTAACTTTATCTGGGCCAGTTTCTCCCCTCTTTATATATATAAGGCAACTTGAGCACCAACACACTGAATAGTGTCACAAAGAAAATTACACATACAATAAAGGACTTTCTTGAAACTTTAATTTCAAGTAAACAGTAGTGACCCTCAGGAGTGTGTGCTCCTGTACCTGCTCAGAGGTACCAGTCACTATATGTTCTTGGTATTTTTTCACCAATCTGCATTTTTATAGACCTTCTCTTGACCACAGTATCAGTTGGCACTGGGATGCTCTATGTGCCTCAGCAGATGTGCATCTGATGGGACAATGTATCTTAATACTACAAAGCAGCGGACAAAAGTTGATGGATGAATGTGCTGAGCTGTCAGGGCTTGCCTACCTTATACAGCAGCAGTTTGAGGGGTTGGAGGCAAGGAAACTCCAACTTAACAGAATTTTCTCCAATCAAACTCTGGTTTTTGTTGATGGACAGACATGAAATGTGTTTAGAAACTACACAGATATTTGTAGAAATGTTAATCCTCAAGTAAAATAATCACAGTTAAAACTACACACTTCTAAATGAAACACAGGGGTTTTGACAGTAATTATGATTTTGCCATTAAGGCAGCTTTACCTAAGTGCTTGGGCACATGTTAAATTTCATGCGCATGGGTAACCCTGTCGAAAACAATAAATCTATTTGGCTTATGTGCTTTCCTGAAATGGAATATAAGGTGGGAGAAAAAGGAGCAAAAGATGGAGATGTAGTATAACTAAAAAACTAACAGAAACTCATCACTCAAAGTTATTGTAGTGTATTGTGTCACTAATACAAACTTCATACCCAAGATCATGAAATACTATTCATATTGGGGCATCTGCACTCCATGTATTGCTAGCATGCAGCTCTGGGGTGGAGCACTGCAGTCATATTGAAGAGTGGCTCAGGAAGTGGAGAGAACAAAAAAGAAATGTCCATTACAAAACTGAAGGAGGATGGAGACAGTTGTGCTGTCTGCTCTTGCTTTGAATAATGAAATTGTGTGTACACAAGGGCACACAAGTATAGCTGGTGTGTTCCTCCCTTCTGTAATTAAATACTAAAAAATAAAAAGTACTGGAGAAATGTATGAGCAGATTTTCATGAACAGCAAGAAAGAAAAGAGCAAATTCTACTTCGCAGGCTCTGTGTTTGTTGCCATATCTTCCTCTCTGGAGAACATATCGACTGGAAAGGTGTGGGGCCTAAGGTTTATCTACAGGGTATGGAAGGTGAGAACATTTGTGACGTTCAAGCACAACAGCTATTCTGGAAGAGTAACATTAAAAAAGCACCTTTAACGTGCATGCAGACAGATTTTATAGACAGCACAGAGCTATAGGAATAACAAGATTCATCAAACTTATAGACAGCACAAATATGTTATTGATGACGGCAGGATGATCCCATTTTGCAATTTATTTAGAAGCAAACTCACAGTGAGGGGGTGAGGAGGTCCCTAATGCAACTTAAGAGTAAAAACCCCAACCAAATCAAACACAAAAACCAACTTGGATTTTAAAGCAATTCCGCTACTTCAACTGATGTGATGCACAAAATTGGTTTTCCCTCTGAAGATTCTCAGAGATTAGGTTTCTCTTGCAAACCAAGTGCTGACTGCAGGGCAGTTTGCACAGAAGACACATTCCATCTCTAGGAAAAGTCAGGAGATTTAATATGCAGCCAGAGCGGGACAAAGCAAAAGCAGGTGCTCTGTGCTAGAGAAACGAAGTGGGGGGAGATGATGATTTATGTTTAGAAAGGTTAAATGTTTTTTTCCAGACTTAGGAATGTTCTTTTTTATTATTATTATTACTTTTAGTAAAAGGTTTCTGAGAGGAAAAAACCTGTGGTTTCAAGAGGATTTTTTCCCCAAGACATATTAAAGTTGTGCAAGAAATCTTTATTTTTTTCTCTCCAAAACTTAGTTTTCAAAACTGGAAATACTTGCTTTTTATTTCTTCATTTTACACACCTTATGACAGCATTCATGTTCCTGCCTATTTCTTGGTAGACACATGAGGGAAGCCACAGGCACTGTACTTCTGACTTGACCATTTTAACAATATGTAGTGCCCCTGATCTATGTGGGTATTTGATCTGGGTGGCTATTGCTGTGAAAAGCTGCATTAAATTACTTTTTTCCCTCAAGCATAAGGAGTATTTTTTTACTACTTTTTTTTCAACCAATAACAAATTCCACAAGTAGGCCTCAATTAATTTTTATTTATTTTATTTTTCATTCCATATACATGCATACATACACAAAAACTCTATCACTCACACTCTATCTCAGTTTCAGGCTGGGCTAACATTTTTAAGAAAAATATTTTATAAAAGAATAAGCACTTTATAAAGATGTGCACTTACCCTCTGCATAACTGCCACTTAGTATAATCTAGAGTAGCTGTGGGGGAGAGCTCTGCATTTCTTTTAAGCATTTTGATTCATTCTATTGAGTTGCTTCATTTATTGATCATGTAAAGTACAGAAATGTTCTCAGAAAGAGCTACTACTCCCTTCTTCCCATTGATGCTGCTCTTTTCTATTCCCTCACAAACCATCAAAGAACAGCAGGAAAAGAAGAAACAAGACTCTCTCTCCCCTCTTCCCCAGAGCCTCAGAAACTGAATCTCTTTCGGCTGGAAAAACCAAACTAGTAAGTTACTTTTATCTGTGGGGAAATTTAAGTTGGTGTATAATGACTATTTAATATTATTGAAAAACTTTTTTAGACTTAGTCACATTTTATGACAGTAAAAGACTACGTCTGTTGTCATACCTAGAACTGGAAAGCTTCTGTTAAGTCCACCTTTCTAGATCTAAGTGGAAAGATTGATTTATGTTTTCCCTCTGTCTTTCCACTGAAATTTATAGAAAATGCTCCTACCATGTAATTATTAAAACACCAGGCAGGTTCTTCAGCTGGTAGAATGTATCTTTTGTAGCATAATAATGTCACTAGCACCATGCTGAGAAACTCTGCTGATGGATTACAGTCACTTATTTCACTGTCTTCCACTGAACCCTTTTCTCTATTTTATCACTGTTTGGTATTTCTGGCTTATTTGGATTGTATGGTCAGACAGGGTGGCAAATGGCCCATGAGGAGATTGGTTTCTGTTGAGGCCTGTGAAATAACATGATTTCAGCTGAGTGTTTATCTGGCTGAGATCGTAAGATACAGGGAGCCTTATTCCACTCAGCAAAAATATGACTGGAAAGAATGGGGTTTATGATTTCCTTTCCATGTCTACATAAATGAAGTCTTTACTTCCTGACATGGCATTTCTCAAACTATGGGGTTATGGTACATACCAGGTTGACTCAGGTAGAACATCACTGCCTTCCAAAAATGACATTCTTTTCCAGTAGGCCAGAGAAACATTTCTTGAGTAATACATAGCAAAAGAAATCTCTTTATAGCACTTATTTTAATAATGGGGTTTTTCACTTCTCGTGGCTTACTTTTTTTTCTCCTCTCTGCGTTTTCCTCTCTCCAACTCCTCAACCTTTCCTTTTCTGCCTATTTTTTATTTTATTTCTTCTGTAGATCATCAGTTTAAGGAAACATCACATGCTCTTTGTGCTGAATTCAATCTGAACAGACAACCTCACAACTTTTGGACTGCACATATTACAATTATATAAAGAGAAGTTTGCAACTCACCTTTCCTTTCAGTCAGCATCGTCACTATTGAGGAACCCCAATGTCAGCCTTTCCAACCGGCTGCAAAGGATCCTAAGTCACAAGCAGTCCTAGGACTGCAGTAAGCAGAATAGCTTCTTCAGGAAAAAAAACAGGAAATTTCTGTTGCTAGTGAAGAATGACCTAGATCCTGTACCTTTCTCACATGCCTAGTCTACTCATAACTTTGATCCTTCCTTCTCTCCTACATTTTCCTCCCCCTTTGCATGCTTCTGAAAACTGATACAATTCTCAGCGTGCTTCTTTAATTCCTCCTCAAATAATAGCCCCAAACCATGACATTTTTCTTTGTTATGTTTAGAAAAGATAGAATTTGGGTGTTAGTCATGTGCAGGGCAATGTGGTAACTACAGACAGAAGACCTAAGAGCAAAAGAAGGAAGGAAAATGGAGGAAAGTATTCCAATGGTCTTTTCATTAGTGCATAGGCAGGGAAGGTACTTTCTTAATGTACTTTCCACAGCTCTGTATAGCCTTTAAAATTATTCAATGCACAAAACTTGGACAAACAGCTGGAAATAGAGAGGTAACTGTATCCAGTATCCCAGAAAGCACTGCAGTTACCCTGGGCCCTGCACCTACAGCATGCTGGTTCATGTATCAATAGCTGTTGGTTCCTGTTCCTGTCCCTGAGGGGCCTCAAAATTCACTATGCAAGTGCATGCCAGCATCATGGTTTCGAACTCATTTCAGTGTCTGACCCAAAAAGAAAGCAAAATGAGTTTTGGACACATCTAAACCCCCAGTCTTTTTAAAAGCCAGGAAGCCTTACGTTAAGTGACCAAACTACTCCTGAATCTGGGCAGGAAGCAGAGAAAGTCTGCCCTCTAAAGACCCTGTTTGTGGGCTAACTCTCAAAATGGGCTCAGAGGGATGTGCTGAATAAATAGATCATTCTAAGTGGAATATGGAGATCCAATGGTGTCAATTGAAACTGTATACCACTTTGTAAGAAAGAAATTTGTACTTTTTCTGTAATGCACATCAGGTTCATTCCTCAATTGCAGTAAGCTGACCCAGCCTTGACACAGTCACTAGAGAAAAACCAAATTAAGTTGTACTGAAGGTTTTAAATGGGAAAATTCTCCTTCTCCTGTCTGAAAATTCAGTGACCAGAACAAAAAATGCTGGCTTGTATTTACAATA
Organism: Dicrurus megarhynchus; assembly: GCA_013399195.1. NCBI lineage: Eukaryota > Metazoa > Chordata > Aves > Passeriformes > Dicruridae > Dicrurus > Dicrurus megarhynchus. Next base: position 1,437,102 of record VXAD01012343.1, read on the forward strand.
TCTTTTTTTCAGCAAAATAGAGCACTTGAATGTGCATTTGCCCCACTTGACATGTAAGTTATTGTAGACAGTTTTAGCTGAGCTTATCCAGAACACAAGTTGTGCTTTTTCTTTACAGCCTTCAGGTCATCTAGTAGATGGCAGTCACATACCTTGCATTGGCTGAATCAAGGATATAAAAGGGCATTCACTCATTCGCTAGATTCAGAGAGTACAGGTGTTAATTTGTAGGTTTTCTTTCTAATGAACAATTTTGTTTTCTTCTTGGAGAGGGCATCCAGGGTTTACATATAATCAGTCCCTCCTCAATTGATTTCAAATGTTGAGATTCAATGTAATATGAATTGAACCACTGAACTGTACTTCACCCACCACAGATTTTCTTTGTAGTCCTATATTTTGTCATCCCCTAAGGCTATGGGATACACAATCGATGCCATACTTCACTCCTGGCATAGTAGTGTGCACTGAAGTGAAACATATTTTACGGGCCATGTAAACAGAAGTTCTCATTTCCCTTGGAGACAGTGACATCTGAAAACCCTGCCCCTCACGTTACTGTGAGAAGGATCTCATCTGGGGAGAACTAAGAAGCTGCAAGTGTAATTTCTGCATATTGTCATTTTCCCAGCACGGAATTCCTCTTAGCATCAAACGATCCACTTCTCAGACTCTTCTCAGAGGTGTTTAATGAGATGTAAATGCTATGCAGGTCCAAAAGCATTATTTTACTTTATTTCAAAATTTTAATTAGATCTACCACCATGACATGTAGAACTGAGAGAACAAAAGGAATGAGAAGTAATCAAAAAAATATAACAAGTAAGAGAAGAAGGCATGGAAATAACACCCAGCCTATGAGGACTCTAGTTTGGTCTGGAAACCACTGAACCAACCTCAGATGATTTCTTTTTCTAGGTTTGAGTGCTAAAGAGAAGATTTTCTTTTGACAAATCAGGTGCAAAGCAACTTGGCAACTGCAAGGAGCAATTCAAGGAGGGAACAAAAGAAGAGAGAGAGTCATTACAGTCATCACTCATGCAGACAGAGAAGAGAAAGTGAAGGGAATTTTACTGTTGTCATGTACAGCATCAATCACTACATGTCAGTAAAGACTTCTTTGTACCAAATCCAAAGAGCTAGTCAATGAAAAATACTTGCTTGTACTATGCACTTTCTGTTACATCAGCCAAAGAACTCCTATACACAAAGGAAAATGCTTCACATCTTTAATTCCTTCCCCAGTCATTTTTTTTCAGATATGCATCTCCTTTTTTCTTCTGCAGATTTGTCAAGATTTTGTCCAAGAGTTCTAACACAAGGCAATGAACATTTGACTAGATGAGTCTAATCCCTGCTCAACCTATTCTCCACCACTTTCTTGGACTGAGAAAATAGTCCTAATGGAATATGTAAAAAAGTAGTTTCATATTTCTTGTCTAAAATATTCCAGAAGACTTTTTGCAAACCATGACAGAGAAAGGAAATAGCTGATGGAGATATTTTTCACAGTTGGCTAACCACAATGTATAAACATACAGTTATGATAAATATCAATAACATTTTTTCTCAATTAAAATATGCATTACATAACAACCAGGGGACTGATGTACTCACACTATTTGCAGACTTTTGACTTTCCATGGTTTGTAATTTTTAAATTACATAGACTTCAAAAAGCCATGGGAGTTCCTCAGTGGCTGTCTGACTGGTTAGAACTCAGAGAAAAAATGATACTCAGACACAAATTATTTCAATTTTCTTGAAATTCTTTAGAATATCAAATTTTCTTCAAGGCACTTCTAAAAAAACTTGGAACAGATACAGTGTTAAAATTTTATGGTCTTAACTATATTTAAATGAAAATTCTCTGAACTTTGTTTTTACAGAGCTTAGGACACAAATTACTCAATGTAATATAAACTTCAACTTCTGAAAACAAAGAAATGCAATTAATGTACCCACTCTCTTCTCTTCTGTCTCTGGAACACCCTTTTGCACTGCATACTCCAAGAAAACATCTGAGAAGCATCTGGAAGAGTTATGAAGAGCTTTTTCTACAGGATCTGTATGATGGATCCCTTGACCACACAACCTAGTGACTTGTGCGTTGTTTATATTCAGCTCTGTTTGTCAGCAAGTATGCAGGGATAATCCTAACTAGTACATCAGTGTTAATTTCCTTGAAAAGCATTTCTAAAACTGGAATCTATATATAGATTTTAAACACTTTGAAAAAGTCTTTTGTGCACAAAAACGCAAAACTGATTTTATATGCATTGGGTTATAGATATATTATGACATCTTGGTATGCTCCAAGCTTTCAGCTCTGCATGCACATACCAGACATATGCATTTTAACAGGGGGAGTGACGGATTCTGCACCTGGAATGGGGCAATCCTGGCTGTATGTACAGACTGGGGAATGAGAGATTGGAGAGCAGCCCTGCAGAATCCTGCAGGCTACCTACAGGACCCTCGACGTCCTGTTCAATAGCAAGTTGAATGTGAGTCAGCAGTGCCCTGGCAGCCAGAAGGGCCAACCCTGTCCTGGGGTGCCTCAGGCGCAGCATCGCCAGCCAGGCAAGGGAGGGGATTGTCCTGCTCTGCTCTGCACTGGGGCAGCCTCAGCTTGAATATTTTGTGCAGTTTTGGGCACCACAAAGTAAGAAAGACATGAAACTGTTAGAGAGTGTCTCAAAGAGGGCAATGAAGATGATGAAGGGCCTGAAGGGGAAGCCATATGAGGAGCAGCTGAGGTCACTTGGTCTGGTCAGCCTGAAGAAGAGGAGGCTGAGGGAAGACGTCATTGCAGTTGCAACTTCCTCATGAGGAGAAGAGGAGGGGCAGACACTGATCTCTAGGGTGACAGTGACAGGACCCGAGGGAATTGCCTGAAACTGTGTCAGAGGAGGTTTAGGTTGGATATTAGGAAAAGTTTCTTCACACAGATGGTGGTTGGGCACTGGAACAGGTTCCCCAGGGCAGTGGTCACAGCACCAGCCTGACAGAGTTCAAGAAGCATTTGGGCAGTGCTCTCAAGCGCATGGAGTGATTCTTGGGGCTGTCATGTGCAGGGCCAGGAGTTGAACTTTGATGATCTGAGTGGGTCCCTTCCAACTCAAAATATTATATGATTCTATATAATTCATGTTTCAAACAGCAACAGGATTAGATCTATGCAAATTCTCGGCCCTTCCATATGACCTCATGTATTCTCATTTTTTCATCTTCTTGGGAAAGAAATCCAGCCTGCAGGCCAGAAAGTAGGCATAACACATTTCTGTCACTGCCCAGACTGGACAACCCATGGCTCAGGACACAGATGTACACACATTCCGTACAGTTGTAAATGACCATGGGAAACTTCCCAGAAAACACCCATTGGCAGGGGGCAGGAATACTGCAGGTTCTCCAGAGGCACCAAACATGAAGTTTAGGTTACCTGTTTCTTTGAGCCTCACAGATACTGAGTCAGTCCATGTGTGGAGCTCCTTTGCTACTCAACACACACAAAGCCTCAACATTAACGTGTTGCTTTTTTCGGCTCATTTTCCTGGCTCTCTTTGAGCTTCTAACTTAAACCTTGAGAAAGGTTTTATGTGAACCCCTTCCCACTACCTCTTTGACTAAAAGGCCATGGCTATTATGTGCTTGAGACATATCCAAAAGGTCTTGGTTCATTTTTGAGAAAGGTTGAGCCAAGGTTTGAGGCTTAGTTGTACATAGAAAATGAAGGATCAAGTGGCTTTGTGTGCTGTTCCATGGGTACAGGAGGGGGGCACTTTGAAATCAGTTGCTTAAATAAGCTTGGATCTGGGACACTAACCCTACCTTCAGCCTCAGGAGTCCAACAATTTTCCAAACAGCCGGGGTTATATGTGAATTTTGGAGTACTTGGAATAGTCATCTCTGAAACAGTAAACCACTGTCAATCCCAACTATAACTCAGTCTTTATTCTGGCACTGTTCCTGTTTCATTCTGTGACATTTTTGACTAAAGAATGATTAAAAACTGAGAAGGGACATCGGAATTTGTTCCATACACTAGAATGCTGAGACACTGCACACTGCTGTGTCAACTACAGAAATGCATATTTTCCTGGCACGACTTCCCAGTTTGCTGTATAGTTTAGTGACCTCTTCCCAGTCCCTGCCAAATGCAGCTATAATGAGGAGTTACTTATGGCCATCCATTTAAGTTGAGAAGTTCTTTTCATGTTGGTCTCTAGGATACAATTTAGTAGCAACCATTTGAGACTTCCCAAGTGTCATGGGTGAAAGAATCCACAAAACAAAATCTTATATGTTTGTGGTGCAAGAAGCATCAGATATTTCACCAGCAGATTTTACTTTTAGCTGAACATTTTTATGTAAGCTGAATACACAGAACTGACCAGAAAAAATGTCAAGCATGCAAAATTTTCCTGAAAAATACAAAGGATCAGCTATACTTTGTGAGCAGTTTTTCATGACTTTGTGAGAAGTCCATGCCACTTTTCTGGGATATCTAAATTTTTCTGCAAGACTCCTTCTGCTTCTGGAGGTTTATACAATGAGGATCACTTTTTATCTTCATGTTGCCTGCTTGAAAAATGAACTGTGTGTATTTTTTTTCATACTTTAGGCTTTAGGAAACTGTATTGATGTCAGTTCAATTTGTGTCTGTCCATAAATAAGTACAAATTAATTTTTTAATCAGTACAGGATTCAAGAATGTTTTTGTTTGGGTTGGTTTTGTTATTTTTTTCCCCCAACTGTACTTAATTTCAGCTTTTTGGACTAGGCAGAGATTTACAGATAAATTTCTTATTAGAATAATCACTCAACAGATCATGGTCTGACTAGGAAAAATTCCTTGATCCTCCCTTCCTGGGAACATTCCTACACAGTGAGGGTCAACTTCTATTTCCTACTGACATAAATCTCTTCTGTTTCCTTAATATTTGGTAGTGTAGATAATCTGATACTTCTGGATTATCCCAAGGGATCCAGTAACAAATGCTACATACGTGATAGATATGTCACAGGCAGCATAGATATCAACATTTCAGCATTAAGGCTTTTTGATTCTCTTTTTATTAGCTTTTAAGTTTTTCCTATGCTCAGAAATTAAAATTTTCTGGTTTTGGGACTGTCCCAGAGATATTTTTTTAGAAACGTTCAGGAAAGAAATACTTGGGAAGGTTGTTTCTAAAGTTGGAATGAGCACATCTTACATCTGATATCCTTAACTCATACAAAAACCAACATTTAGAAGCAGCTTTGCATCCCCATCTTTGGAATAAAATATCAAAATTCAATTAAAAAGCAAGTAGGCTTACTTGGGAATGCTGAGAATGTAGTTTGAGAGTTATTTGAAGATCAGATCAGGGGAGTCAGGAGTGAGGGAAAGTAGTGCTGGTCAGGAGATAGAAGAACATTTGGGTACTACACAAGAGAGATGAAGGCAGGAAGGACATCATGTGATTGGTGTCACACATGGGGGACAGATAATGGCACTTCTTTAAGAGAAAGACATTGGAGTATAGTAGTAAGAGAATAAGAAATGACATCCAAGAGAGACACTGACTTGATAGAGAACTTTTATAGATTGTTTTAGCAGCCTCACTGCAGAATTGAACTTTTAGGAATCTGAGTTCATGGCTCCCAAGAGATATGTGTAAAACCTGCAGGAAAGGGTAAGACCATCCTTGTCCAAAGCCTGCATCATTACTCGGCCACTGCTTTTCCCGCTCTTTAGTATCTGCAATTTTTGGCAGAAGTCTGTACTGATGATCCAACCTGTGGGGAAATGTTTGCCATGAAGGAATTCCTGGGTGTTTTCACTGGGTCTTGTATCACTCTTAGAACCTCTAAATAATGAGGTGTGGTACAAGAGCTGGAATAATTTGCACTTTTTGCCCTACCAGCCTGACTGTCTGGGTTTATCTTGCTCTTACAGAGCTTAGAAGGACAATGGGAAATTAAGTCCCCTTCAGAATCTGAGTTCAGCATTGACTTAAACACCCAAATCTATACCTGAATTTAGCACATTCTCTGCCTCTGTGTGATGGGCTCATTCACTTGCTCTAAGGCATTCATCCTTTGCTCTTCACTGTTAGTTTTCAGTATCTGCATTTTTCACATTTGTTTTTTTGGCCACATGTTGAATTGTGAGGGCAGTTAACAACTTGCTAGTCAAAGAACAAATTATTAACTCTGATAGATTAAGCAGGCAAGACTCAAAGGGCCTTCAAAAGGTTGTATACATGGCAACACTAAGGAAAAAATTGTGTTCAGACTTATCAGAACAATGTGTGAACTCTGACAACTCAGTCATTTACCGTCACTGCAACCTTTAAAGTCATGTTTTGTTAATTTTGGTCTTTGGTAAGCATTTTGGATCTTGTTCATTTCAGACTTGCTTTTAAGAGGGGCGAAGTCATTCTCTGGAAATGCCTGTGTCTCTCTGTTGACCACAGAAAGACTAAGAGAGGTATAGCTAAGAGTTGTATAACCAGCTTCTGAGTTAAGTGAGAAAAATATGTATTTTTATAGTTAGGGCAGCTCTCAAACCATCACAATTGGAATTTTCCAAAGTCTTGGTTTCCTATTTGACATTTTTTCTTTCTCAGCAAGCATAGTCCCATTAGTTTTAAAATTCTCCTTCCACAGTGCTGTGCCATGACCTGCTTACCACTTTTACAATGCACAGACGTACACCAAATGTGCTTTTTATCATGAAGACAGATGACTAAATGCAGTTGTGAAATAGGTTGCCTATAAAGCAATCCAGTAAAGATCAAAGAAGATCTCAGGCTGGCCTTCTGTTACGAAAGTTCTAAAACACATTTCCTTTTGGCTGTGTGTTCAATCTAACACAGACCTCAGTGATGCAGAAGTCTAATGACATTTTAATTATATCTGGGACTGAATTTCTAAGAAATACAGCATTCTAACCAGCCAAGCCTCAGGAAACAGCTTTCATTGTCTTTTTTTCCAACAATAATTTGAGATAATTTTCTTTTGTGTTCTTCCATAGATTTGACTTTTGGAGACCATATATATAAGGCCGTTGGAAGCTACTGATTTTGCTGTTAAAACTAATCATTGCAGATTTATAAGATAAAGTCAGACTGTGTCCTACCAGGAGCAGAAATCACTACTGTGTGTTTAACAGATAATAGACACCCTCTTAACTGAGATCGTAGCAATGGTCAATGAGCAACTTGCACACCTATGGCTACACTACTCACATCGTTAGCCAGATGTCTTTCAGGCTTGTTTGAACTACAACCCTCTAAATTTAATTTCTGCTGTTTCTCTGTGATGTGTTGAAGCTGTCAATGTACGGATCATCTCACAGCAGTCTTTTAAGCAACACATAACAATAGAGACAGAGACATAACTCAAATTTACATCCTATTTACACTGGAGTGATGCACACCTCTCAGGAGAAAGCAGGATGGAAAGACAAGTTTACACTTCAGCATAAAAAAAGCAACCCTGTGAAAGCCACTTAGGACATGTGGTGCAAATAACATCATCCTCTGGTTATTTGTCATCCATCAGCTCCCTTCAGAAGGTGGTTTAAGAGACTGGAAGCAGTATTTGGCTGAACATATCCTACTCCATACAAGGAACCCCAGGCTGGCTAAAGAGACTGCACCACTTCCATTTACAGAGTGAAATGCATTCTTTTAGAGGTGGTGTCTAATTTTACTTTTCAACCCAAGAGCCTAGAATACTAATTCTAAACAAAGGTCAGGCAGCTAGATTTGTATTAATTACTAGCAACTTGATTTCTAACAAACAAAGAACCTTAATCTAATTTTGGCACAAAAAATGTAGACACAACTAATATTCCTCTAACTTACTTATACTGGAAATGAATCTGAGAAAATCGCAGCAAGACAGCACCGAGAAATTAATAAAGGACACAAAATAGGACTTTGTTAACCATCTTTGATGGTGTGAAAAATAACCAACTTTTAAATATCTTATAAACTTCCACTGAATTTGAAAACACAAACTTTGTTATATTGAAAATGGGTCCTCATTACATATAAGAATGTGGTCCCAAGGGGACTCACACAGGTATAAGTTATTAAAGGTTGTAGCTACAGTTCTTAGTGAGAGGTTGATGCAGGGAATACGCCTTAGTGCACGCTTTATGTCTGAAGAGAAATGCATAACAGTTGTCCAGGAATGTTTCTTCAAGATCAAACCTCAACAGGATTATAGACTATCTAGTAACATCTTCTTAACACAGTAATATGTTGCAAGCTATACAGAAATCTGAAGTTTTAAGCAAGGTCGAAAAGTCTTTAAGAAGAGCTACTCCAAACAGCCATGTTGTATTTCACTTAGGATCCAAAATCCAGTAGCAGGAATATCACTTTCCCTCCAAAGTTTTATAAATAAATTGAACAACAAGCCCTCATAAAAGCCTGTTTCTAATGAATTACAGAATTACGTCTTCATAGACTTATGCACTAGAGGAACTAGTCCTCTGAAGGTGTGTTGAGTTGCTTAAAACACAGAGGCTCCGTTGCTAGTTGCTTTTGAGTGTGGGAGCCAAAGGCATTTTAGCATGATTTTGGATGTCCGAAACAATAAATAAAGATATATAACCAACTTTATGTAAAAAGCACTTCAATACTTCTGGGATGCACAGGGTAGTAGCTGGGTACCTCCCTCTGCCACCCTCAAGTACATCAAAGTGCCACAGTAATTCAGGGGCCCAAAGGAAGGAGAGAACATTTACATAATTTAACAAAATAATTGATCAAAGTTACATTATTTAATTTGGAAGAAAAAATATGGTTGACTTCTTCTATCTCAATTCTAAGAGAGCACTTATTATGAAATTTAGTAGGAAAGCTAGTACAAAAATATGTTCTCAAAGACAGAAATTTAGTTTTCCTTGAGAGCAGGATCAAGAAAATAATTAAAGGCTTTTCTGAGCAAAATTCAAATTCTTCTGCTGACATGTATATTGAGTCTGTCCATTCTTGTCTCAAGAATCTTTTCACCATAGATCCATCATAGATAAAAAGCAGTTGTAAATAGAGCATAGTAACTGTTTTGATTGCAGTAATAGCTATAGGTGAAAGATCTTCACTGTGGGTGGCTGAAGAGAGTACTGCAGAGAGGGCCTATAAGGGGCTCTTCCCATTGCAACCATGTTGAGTAGTTGTACGTATGTGAAACAAAATACCAAAACTGCTGCGGTCTTCAGATTACATAATTATTTGCAGTGGTGTCCCCTAAGAACACACAATTTAATTCCATGAAATATGAGAACATAGGAAGCAGTGACTCTAATCAAGATTCGGAGAGGGTCTTAATGCAATAATTAATTGAACAATTCATCAAGCACTACAACAGGATTATGAAAAAGCACTTATACCTTGGCCACACATACACAGGCAAATACCAAGTAGAACAGGGAAAATATTTTTGTCACTTATTTGACTGGAAAGCTACATCCATTTCTGGTGTTCATATTTCAAAAAAGTACCTTGACTTTGAATACAAAGGGGGAAAATAATTTAAAAAAGGGGAAGAAAAGAAAAGAAAAGAAAAAAGAAAAGAAAATAGGAATAAAGGGTATTGAAAAATAATATAATATCTGAGGTGGAAGAAAAGGTCAGACTCCTAGAGTCAGACATGCCCAGAATTTACATCACCAAATAATTTCTGCACCAGGACTTTGAAGGAACCAGCACTGGAGGTTCCAAGCCCAGAAGGAAGTAATTTGAATCAGTCTCATCTGGGACAGTCTCACAAAAAATAGGTAAAATTAATATATATTTCATAAATGAGAAGAGAGAGGAAATCAGATCTCAGTAAAGCACAATGAATTTAAAAATACTCAAATAAGGAGTAAATGAAGATAGGGAGAAAAACTGGATAAAAGCAAGGTGTATTTACCAAAGGAAGCTCATAGTAGCTTTTATGCTAAGATAGACCTTGTAGAAAAGGAAAACGCAAAATACCTAATTCTGCAGCTGATAGCAAAACATTAAGGCCCAGTGGCAAATGGAGAATTATTAGTTAAATTGCAGGAAATGGAAACTGCTACAAGAGCTGGACTTTTGAATAAAGAGTCATCCAGGTTGGCAAATAAGTAGCAAGGAAACTGCCTCAGGCACTTTTTCAGAAGGCTGTCATTGAACTGGTTTCTAGATGGTTTTTGGATAGAGTTTCATAAACATGGAAAAGATCAGACCTGTAAGAGGGCACATGTCTAACAGTAAGAACTGTGTAAGTAAAATTCTGGGTTTGGAACCTCTGGTGCCAGTTCCTTCAAAGTCCTGGTGCAGAAATTATTTGGTGATGTAAATTCTGGGCATGTCTGACTCTAGGAGTCTGACCTTTTCTTCCACCTCAGATATTATATTATTTTTCACTACCCTTTATTAGTTTTTTTTTTTTTTTTTTTTTTTTTTTTTTTTTGACCCCTTGTATTCAAAATAACAGCAAGAACAATTAAAATTAAGTTAATAACTGCTTGTTTGCCTTTTTTCTTTTTTCTTTTTTTGAGAAAAATGTATTAAATTCAAATTAAAAGCAAACGAAAGGCATTCTGCTGTATTTGAACAAGGGGTGTTTGATGACAGGATTATCTTGTAGTATATATTTAACCAAAATAAGAAGTAAAGCTACATATTTGTACCCAAGCTGAGTCTGAACTTCAGTGTCTCCAAGAGTGTAACACAGGATAATGCAATGAAGGACCCATCTTTGAACAGTCACACACTCGTGCTCACACAAATGCATTAACAGAACACCATGCAAACCCCACCAACATGTAGGATTCCACCACCAGCAGCATGCACACAGGATCATCCCAACGTTTGCAAAAACATTCATCCATTTGCAGAAGTGCCACAATCATCAACTGTACTTCTCTTTTCCTTATTGCTGTGAACCATGCCTTTCAGAGCTCTTTCAGAGCAAAATGGGTGTTTGTAAGCATGAATACTGTAAAAGGTCCCACTTTTAATATATATTAACAAGTATTTATTTGGGAAGTGATGGTGTGCTAACTGGGGAGCTCAAATGCTGCCATCTGACTCCTCTAACCACTTACAGCTAAGCAAGATGATTTGGATTTCAAATATTTACCAACAATGCAAGTAATGGTTATATGAGCACACCCAAATAATTAATGTGCTGGGGGAAAATGTGGTCTGACTGTGGATGTTCTTATGAGGGGGAAAGAGAGGCAAAACACGTATTACAGTAAAAAAAAAAAATTATGGGAATTATTTGTTCAGCTTTAATCTTCATAATCATTATCAGGCCACAGCTTAATGACGTTCTTTCTCCTAGTTAGAGACACAGCCAGCAGTAGTAGTTTCATGAATTGCCTTCTTTCATCTCTTCACTTCATCCTATGGGACTTATGACTCCATCTGTGGGAGTTTTGAACATATGGAGAGATATTAAACCCCCAGACTGTTCTCTGTGGCCTTTCAAATTTTTTGCAATCAATTTCAATTCTTTTGAGTATGTTTTTTTCTTGCCCTGTTGGAGCTCTCTACCATTCAGTTTCCCTATCCAGTTGTGCATCCCAATCTCTCCAGACTCTGTAAATCCCATGTTTCAGAGACACACTGTACCTGGTGAGGCCATATTTTGCTCTCAGCCAGCCAACCTGGACCTACAGAAAAATGGGGACCAAGAAGAAGGGTTCAGATGGACCTAAAGTCCCCTCAGGATGGGCCCTCTCAGCAGCCAACACATGAAGCAGTGGGAATAACCCGCATTTCACAGGGCAGTCATGCAGGTAAGGCAAGGACCCATCATAGTTCTGATGAAGCAAAAGTGTGGGTCTCATGGCAAGAAAATATTCTTTTTAGACTAAGATCATTCAAACATTTCCTATAACTTATTAAGCTCTCAGTAAGAATTTGGTATTTTGTTTCACCTAACTAAATGAAAAGTAACTAGGCCCAAGCCTTCAGAAATAGTTTGGCTCTACCTCCTTCTGAAATGAATGGCATCTGTTCCCCCAAATGACTTTCAGAATCCATCTGGACCACTGAAGCTATAATTTTAATTGTATTCAATTACCTCTCAGCTAAGGCTACTGTCAACTTCAGTATCTTTTACTTCTAAATATCCAAATCATCTAAAAGCTTTGAGATTGGGTTGGTTTTGAACATATGTAGATACAAAAGACCAAACCCCATTTGACATACAGAAAGCACAGTATTGCAAATCAAATAAAAATTATAATATTACAGCCTGGATAATAAGGATAGTCTTAGTTGTTAAAAAGTCAGTGCTGTAGTGACCTATTCTTTTCCTGTTATAAGCGAAAACATCAATACTTCTGTGATAGACTGTGAAACTATGTAAGAATGTTGAATAAACGCAGGTCTTTGGGTAATAAATCTGTTCTGAATCTGGTAAAAGGTTTTGGCTTTTTTTAACCCAGAGCAACAACATGGGACTTACAGAGCATTTTCAGTGCTCATTTTCACTGCACTTGGTAGGGAAATGTTCCTTTTTGGAGGCTGAAAATACTTGGCAGTCTTAATATGTTCAGCAGCTCACATGTGGGGAGAGAATACAAAAAATCTGTAAAATTGTTAAGGACACAGTTAACTGTAGATGGATATTTGTTTTGTCATATGTACTGCAAGAACAGGGGAAAAAAAAGAGTTTCCAGATTCAAGTTTCCAACCATGAGTTAGGAGCCTTGGGTTCCACTTATGTATTGCTCTTTCCATAACTTACCGTGGGACACCAGCTAAATCATGTAGGAACCAGCGTACAAAACACTTAAACATGGACTTCGCTTTAAACTCAAAGTTGTCCTGCTGAAACCACTGCACAAGTTTTTGTGCACAGCCCTTTTTTGAGTAAAGATGAAGTTTGCAAATGGGTCGTAGCAGTATTTCCCTCTGACAAGTTTATTGTAAAAGCATACCAACTGGTGCTTGGCCATTTGTTCTGACAGAACGCATTAGCATTTGTATCTGGATATATTTTATACCTGGAAATCACTTAAGGAAGGTTTAAAACAAGCCCAGAACACTTCTTCCTCTGAAACAAAGAGCAGAAGACTAAGTACCTGATCATGATGCCCATTTTTACCTGGCACCAGAACTTAAACTGAAGCATACATAAAGCTTTGTCAAAAGTAACTTTATCCTTCATCATAAATGAAGGCACTCTCCCTTGTGTATTCTCTTCCAGGATTCAAAATCTGCATTTAGCTGGAGTACTTACAACATGTTGTCAGAGGAACCACCCAGCTCTCTCTCCCTGCTCTTACAAGCTCATTCAAAAAACTCAGTGACTGCATCACATGCTAATCTGAAGTCATCTGTTTCAGTTTTGGAACCTTAGTGTAGTGAATTATGAAAATCAAACTCCACCACAGGAAGAAAAAAAAGAAAAATTCTTCATGACTTTTTGACAGCATTTCAGTAAGAATATTTATCAGCATCAGGTGAAATCCAGGACTTCAGGATAAAACCTGAAGGACATTATCATGCTCATGCAACTAGATCTACCTCAAGTAGTGGGGATGCTTTTGTCAGAAAAGGGAAAAAAAATGATCAGAATTTCACCCAGCAAAAGTCACAGAGTTTGTCTTTTGGATCACACCAAAAGCATGAAGTTTCAATTTTATCAGAAAAGCAGTAGAAGAAAAAAAATATATAGCACGTATAGCATATTCCACCTTATTGGGATTTCTTCTAAATTAGGAGAGTTCAAGTCTTCCCCAAAGTCAAGCTAAGTCAGAATGTCAGAGATAAAGTCTTAGGCAAAACCATGGAATATTTGGTGGAGATCCATCGAATCACAGCTCTTTCTGAGATAGTGCCATACCAGAATCCTGACATTCCCTAGTGATTTTCAGTAATGTATATTACCTAATGTATGCACGATGTTTACATGATCCAAAATGGAAGGTCCCTAGGGCTGGTACAGAAGGAAAACAGTAGACTGAAAAAGTCAGAGAGAGGTGCATAAAGAAATGAGAAGTTATGGACCTGTACTTATGTCAGATGTGCTGATCTGAAGCAAAATGCAATGAAAATACAGGAAACCGTCAGTATAAGATCTACTGTTACCTCAGCTGTGTTCCTATACGCTAGCAAATCTGACTTTATAATCTCTCTAATTACCATTGTTCACTTTCCCTTTGCACTGAAAAGCAGGTAAACTGAGACACGTGAATGTTATTCCAATGTTTGCATGTGTACATTGGCTCGCCGCAGAAAGCAGAGTGCATATTTGTTTCTTTGACCCTTTCCACCAGGAATCTTGGAAAGAAGATGTTTACTTCTTCCAAGGTGGCCAGGGAAAAGTGAGCAGTGAGCATTTTCACGGTTGTGGAAAGAATACAGTCAGAACTGTCTTCTCAAAGGTCATCATCCTATATATAAACCACTCAGCTCAAAAAAATATGCTATCAATCCTTCATTCCTATAACACTCACGGAGATGGAAAGGAAAGATTTGTTATGAGGCAGCTGGTTAAAAGCTGCCACAATAAAATTTGCCTCTTTTTGTCCTTTAATTGACTTAAAAATTTCTCTTGTAAAAAGGCTTTCAATATAAATGTACAAATAGTTCACAAAACTATCTCAAATAACCTTCTTGCTCTCTTAAACACTTTGCTGCATTCTATTCTCCAACTGTAATCCTAGAGCAGCTTCCTGATGAGAGTTATCCCAGTGCAGTTCAGTCTTGTGGAAAACACACCATACAGCTACATATATAGATATAAAGACTAAGTCTTAATATAGCAGGGAGAATGAGTAAACCCAGTAGAATCTGAGGTTTTGTGAACATCATTAGCCATTTTTTTAAAATTCTTGAGGTTTTGCAAAACTGAAAACCAAATGTCTTAGGAAGACAAAAAAGCCCTCTCCCTCATAGCTTGGCTCGGTCCCCTGGACCCTGTGAGAAAGGGGAAGGCTCCTTGGCTCCTGCTACCCTGCAAGGCCAAGGACAGCCAAGTTGGAAGGAGCTTCCATGGCAAAAGGAAAGGGAGCAGTGCTTGCATTGGCATTTTCTGCTGTAGTGGCAGATTGAGCCTTTTGAAGTCTTCTAAGTTCTGAAACATCAACACCTTTTTCTACTGGAATTTCAAATTGTGATGGGCAAAGTTAATGACTTCCTATGCCTTTATTTTTTTTTCGTGGTAAGATTTGTGAAGTTTCTCTACCTAGAAATTTGACAAGGCTACATTTCTTGGATTCTGCAGGCAACTGAGCCAAATCCATGCCTCTTCGCATGAGCTGCAGGATTCTTTCACAGATACTCTGCAACCCCAGTTCAGGACTCAGCAGCTGGGATCACGGTCTTCTCCTTTGACTTCTGAAATGCATCTGCATGTCACGGCAGGTTCTGTGTGTAGACCTACTGCAGGGATCCATCCTACTGCTCGCTGTGGAGCATGATGCTTGTCAGCATATTGACCTTTAAAATTGAATGGTTGTGACTGGAGTCCTTGCTTGTGGAGATACTTCCCAGTCCTCCTAACGTGACAAGGATCAGCCTAAGAGTGAGGTTTCTTGTGTGCTTTCACTCGCCCCGAGGCAAGGCTCCCTCCATGAGTTGCACACCTCAGCAAGCCCTCAACGCCTTCCATGGAGTGAAAGGGGATGGTGCGTCTTGCGCAGAAAAGTGGGACCGAGCTGTTGGGCTCACTTGAGGAGCTGCTGACTGCCCTGCAGTGAGCACTTTGCCAACTGACCGGGGGACGCGATCGGGGCAAGTCTCCGGTTTGGTCTTTTGTACAATTTAAAAATAAAAAAGGATAAAAATGAGAGAAGTGAGACGTCGAGAAGGCCGGGTTTTGCCGCGGTGGCAGCAGAGCACCGAGCTCTCAGGCTACAAGTGCCCCCGGGGGAGCCGGGCCGGCCGGAGGGGCCGAGGATACGCTTCTCACTCCCGGGAACCGGGCTCGGGATGCCCCGACGGCGGGGCCCGGCCGCGCTCCTGTCCCCGCTGCGG